>JAJOZX010014060.1:0-73130 GCA_023014485.1 Bathynomus jamesi | reverse complement strand
ACGACGTGCTATCCACGTTGGAGAGCGACCTCCCGCTCTCTCTATCAGGGTACAAGCTCCAAACATCAACCCAGTATTTGATGCTGTTGTATCAACTACAAGCTCCTGCAACTGGTTTCTCAAGCCTCACTCATCCAACATCCTGAAGCAGACATCAGCTTGTGCTTGTCCCGTTCCGTGAGGGATGAGTGGAACACCAAGTAGTTTATCTTCTCCTCCTCCTGAAACAACGATTGCGATGCGGTTGAGCCCAGATCATGGCCAAGAGACGTAGCTGATGCTGCAATAACAAAGGCTGCATTGCGATCGCTTAGATTAACACGGTCGAGTGCCTGGGCTACCTCATCTGAGATGACTGTTTTCTTGCATTTGGAAGGAGGGTTCGATGATGTAGATCAGTGCTCTTCAACCTGGGCGGTACCGCCCACTAGTGGCTCAAGGATCTCATTAATCTAAAGCAGTGGTGCACAAACTTTTTTGATGTGAGGGCCAAGCGAAGAAAATAACTAAATATATTAGCCTACCTACTTTCCATCTAAGTCATAAATTGGGTCACTTTTATATTCTAACTTTTTCATTGAATTGAAAAGACCCGTGGGGCCACTGAAAAGACCCGTGGGGGACACATTTGGCCCGCGGGCCAGGGTTTGTGCATCACTGATCTAAAGGTAATTGCAATTAATTTTATTGTTTTATGCAGGGTATATAACTTTTAGTTTGAGTTTTTGCATTTTTAATTTTGGTGGGCGATACGGAGATTCAAAAGTTACAAAAGTGGGCGGTAAGCATAAAAGGGTTGAAGAGCACTGATGTAGATGGATGACACGATGCATCAGAATCCGTGAACGGGGAGGAAGAATCCACATCAGTTATCACTTTGTCAGATGCCACAAGTTGATATTTCTTGGTTTTCATCATCGTCACTTCGCTTTTTTCTGTTATATTCAGATTCTTCTCGTTGCCTCTTCCGATCCTTCTTTTTAGTCAAGACTCGATCAATGCCTCCAAAACTGGCGCAGGAACGATCTTCTCTCTGCTTGATAAGGAATTCTTTGTCCTCTTCGTTAGTCATTATCTTTAAGGCATCTGCTGTGGCGACATCGAAAATGTCTTCAGGATCAGCATTGAATACTGCCACATTCATTTGTATGCTTTCTGAAGATGACTTCCTATTTTTCTTTAGAGTGCAATATTGTTCGAATAGTTTTCTCAGTTTCCTTTCAGCATTGTCCGATCTTTGAGTTGGAATCCTTGCTTTATCTCAGATATAAAGAACAGCAGAGAGAGTCTCTTTCAAACTTGCAGTGACTGTTCGTTTTTCCTCGATGTGATGAAATAAGAACTTGCTTAACACTTCACGCTTCGAATGTAATCGTGAGGTTAGAAGATCTTTTGTAGGTTTTTCAATGAGCCAGGTACTGGCAGAACTTCGGGTCGGCCGTTTGACGTCAACCATGGCGATGAGTGACTGTAACAAAGAGAAAACAAATCAATATTTTAATAACTTACATTTATGACTATATAATAAATAACTTCTAATTTATCAGTCTCTTTCCTACAATGAGGTATGTAAATGAAAAGAAAAGAACCTCATCTAAAATCTCATATTTTAAACGCGGCTCCGTCCATTCATATTTATATTTATTGTATAATGTACATAATAAGACTATATTATACGAGGGGCGGTCAAAAAATAAGTTTACACGGCGTGTAATTTCGTAACTAAAGGACCTACATTGATTATGTTTGTATCAGGTGAATTCGTTAATCATTGTTGGCAACACTGCACGTCGATTTGGCTGCCATCTATCGTACATTGATTATATACGAGGCAGTTGAACATGGTGGCTCGACTGGAACAGTGCTCTGTCATTTCTGCAACGATATTCCGAGTCTGTCAGTGGTTAAGAATTTCTCGAGCGCATTGTCACAGGAGACGAGACATGGGTTCATTACCGTACTCCGGAAACTAGACGTGCCAGCATGGAATGGAAGCACCCTGGGTCCCCGCGACCAAAGAAGTTCAAGATTGCGAAGTCCGCTGGCAAAGTGATGGTTAGCGTGTTTTGGGACCACAAAGGCGTTTTGCTCGCAGACTTCATGCAAAAAGGCACAACAATCAATGCAGCTGTATATTGTTCAACACTGGAACGTTTACGAGTGACCATTAAACGTAAACGTCCTGGACTGCTCCGCAGGGCAGGGCACTTTTCCTATCGAGCCGCTATGTTCAATTGACTCGTATAACCAATGTACGGTAGGCGGCAGCCGAATCGACATGCATTGTTGCCAACAATGATTAACGAATTCACCTGATACAAACATAATCAATGTAGGTCCTTTAGTTACGAAATTATACGCCGTGCCGTGTAAACTTATTTTCTGACCGCCTCTCGTATATAGATATGCTACATATATTTACGCATACTGTATGTAATTATATGCAAGAATATTTAATATATACACTAATTTATAGTTTATATATATTTCAGTATATATGCATGTAGCAGCTTTGTAGCTCCTAAATATTCTAAAATAATTCGTAATATGAATAGTCAACATTTATATATACATATTATATATTTAATGATATTTTTACTTACCAAAAATATACGAAGTATATTTTTGCTTTATCACGAAATAATGTTTCACCCACATCATACAGCTGCCCAGTACACATTGCATTAAGAGGCCTCCACATTTCCAGCCTTTATTTGTCAAAATCTGCAAACTAAGGTTGAATCAAGTTACTGTTTGATTCAAGCTCACTCAACCCAAGACGAATTAATATCTGGGTTTTATATATGTATAAACTCGTATATTGTGTATCATTTGAAGCTATCTCTCGTAACCTAGATTAATATATATATATATATATATATATATGTGGGCCTAGTTTTAGCCGTTTAAGGTGATAATGACTAATTTAATGCTAGTGATTAATTGATGCAAGTTGATTGTTAGAATGACAGGCTGGGTTAACAATTTATGATGTCCTACAGTATCACCGGTTGAAAGTGGCTAATGGTCATAGGCTGACCATATTTCCTTGAGATAAAAACGGGACATTGGGATGGCAAAAAAGGGACGGGGTTATGTAATATTCTGTATTCATGAAAAAGTAAGTACATAAACCGGGACAAAATTGACATTTTTATTAAAACGACGGGACGGCCAGGAAATATAAAACAAACGGTACTGTCCCGTTCAAAACGGTACGTATGGTCAGCCTACTAATGGAGTAGGCCTACTATAGTATTTCTGAGTGATACGAATTGCTTCGAGGTCACCAGCTTGGATTACACCCAAGCAAATATTGTTAAGGTTATAAAAAGCACCTTATTGTTTTGTATTTAATTAAGAAAATAAATCAGTTATTTGTTCACAGTGAATAACAATGACCAACAATAATTATAGTGAATAACAATTATTTAACGGCCTTTATATTATGCTAAGATGACATGGAGCTTAGCCAATAAGAGGAATGGTTAAGAGCTTAATTGACAAGTAATACATTCATTTATGGTAGCAAATGGCATGCAAAATGGAACATTGAATGGGCCAAGTAATGACAAAGAATGCACGTGCGTTTAGTACACTGAATAGAATACGTAACACACTGATTAAGTAGGCTAAAGGTTATGCATGAATGAACATGGAATAAATGATGCAGCCAAATGATAATGGAAATTATGCACGTTAAATTGGTACACTGTAAATGGATTAGGTAGGCTAGACTTACGCATAAGTGGAACACTGAATGGGCCTAGTAAATGATATAAAAATGCACGTGCGTTTAGTACACGGGAAGTGGATTCGGCCGTCAATAATGAATGCTTAAATAAATCACATAAATAAACGGATGCAAAGCATTTGCGGATTACATGATTGAACACAATAGCATGATGCTATACGATTACGGTTTTGGTCGTGTCGATTAGGCCTCTTGAGATGGAGAAGATACTTGAAGGTTGACCTTGTAGAACGTAGGCCCGAGGTGATGCTGACCGTCCCATTGAAGTTTGTTCAACGGGTACCGGTCGCTTCAAGTGTTGATTCGCTTCGTGTAGAGTTGAGATGATGCTTGAGGGACAAGCCGGCTGAAGTCGAAACGGCGCTGGGCTTCGAAGAAGTGCTTCTACAGGCAGACGGCGGAAGGTCTTACTTGACGATGGATCGAAAGCCTTGAAGGAACAGCAGGCCGCTCCTCCGGCGGGAAGCCGGAGGGCGATTGACGTGACGAGTTTCTGCTCGCGAAGGAGGAGAGCAAGACGAGAAAATGACGAACGACAAGTGAACAAGTGAGAATGCGTGTCAGTGGAATCTCGCTTATATAGTTTCTGTGACGCGGACTTCCTCGCCATATCTTGAGACGCCTTCCACGCGTCCTTTAGTTTGTAGTGAATACTCTTATTTTAGTTTCAAGTTAAATGTTAATTTTACCGTCTTGAATTTCGGAATAGTATAAATTCATTTTAAATTAGTTACCCCATTATAATTCAATTGTGAACCACATTAATACTAATTTTATGTATACTATATTATTTTATTGTATGTAAACATAATTAATTATATATCACAATTGTCAGTTAATCATTTATATTCAAATATTTATTTTAATCTAATGCCATGTCCATTTTGCAAATAAATAATAGAAAACCAAAGGTTATATTTTCCACCTTTGGTACTGTCGTAGTTTCGCCTAACGGACTCAATACGGCTAGTGAGATAATCACTGGTTGGCACTTAACTAGCGGCAGTGCTTATGGCTACATCATCCAGGTTAACCTATACCGGATAGATGCGCTACGGTCCCAAGCCGTAGCTTGCCTAGGCCAACGACGACGACGACGTAAACCAACAATTGATGACCCCGGAGCTGGATTACCCCTTCACCCGAACGACTAGGACTAGACTGTAATGTCGTTCGTGCCCATCACCCCCTTCACCCGAACGACTAGGACTAGACTGTAATGTCGTTCGTGCCCACCACCCCCTTCACCCGAACGACTAGGACCAGACTGTAACGTCGTTCGTGCCCACCACCCCCTTCACCCGAGCGACTAGGACCAGACTGTAATGTCGCTCGTGCCCTCTGCCCCTCACCCCAGCCCTGCGCTCTGTGCCTGCGCTCGTCTCAACCTCCACTCCTTCGTTGGGAACTTGTCGTCTTGCTTGTACGTCAGCAAGCCTAGGAGAAGATGCCTGACGACGCTGGTGCCATCTCCCACTTGAGCGTAAAGCTCCCCGTCTTCTGGCCGGGTGATCCATTTATTTGGTTCCACCAAGTGGAATCACAATTCAACTTGGGAAGGATCACCACTAGCAGGACGAAATACGATCATGTTTTGTCCTCTCTACCAGCGAGCATCATCTCTGAAGTCCGTGACGTCATCGTATCTCCTTCCACGAGTGAGGACCCGTACAACGATCTGAAGTCTGCCATCCTGCGCCGCACCACTGTCTCCGAGCGTGAGAAACTACATCAGTTAATCTCAAAAGAAGAACTTGGAGACCGTAAGCCCACTCAAATGCTGAGGGCTATGCAGTGCGCTCTAGGCGAACGCGCACAAACCTTCGATAAGGACATCTTTAGACAGTTGTTCTTGCAGAAACTTCCTCCATCAGCTCAGCGTGTCTTGGCCACTATGGATCCTGCTACTCCAGTTGATAAACTAGCAGAAACTGCCGACAAAGTAGTGGAGATTGACACAGCTCCGGTCAACAACGTGAACACACAATCGGAACTGGAGTTGAAAGTGAAAGAGTTAAGTCAACAACTCAACCACGTTTGTTCTCTGCTACAAAATCAACGGCAAAGAAGCCATTCTCGGTCAAGATTTACGAAGAGGCATCGTTCGAGTTCCGGGAAGATCTGCTTCTACCACTCGAAATTTGGAAAAAAGGCTAGGAAGTGCATCTCCCCTTGCAATTTTTCGTCGGAAAACCCCAGCAGCGAGTCCTAATGGCGTCTAGTACTCGCACTGCCAACCTGTTATTCATAAAGGACAGGAACTCTGGTGTCAATTTCTTGGTTGATACCGGAGCGTCAGTCAGTGTATTCCCTCAAAATCTGGTCATAAGCACTCGGAATCTCCGCCTCTATACGCTGCTAACGGTTCACGCATACCCACGTACGGTACTCAGTCGCGTGAACTAAACTTGGGCCTTCACCGATCCTTCAAGTGGATTTTCATCTGTGCTCAAGTGCAGCATCCCATAATCGGCGCTGACTTCCTCCAGCATTTCAAACTCCTGGTGGATCTTGACAAGCGACGCTTATGCGACCAGGCCACACTGCTTTCTGTTCTTGCCAAACAGGTTGCCCTTCCGGACGCCTCGAACTCTGCACTTTCCCTCGTTCCCCCTAATTCCATGTACCAGTGCCTTTTCCAGCGATATCCAGGAATTCTTCAACCGATGCAGATGGGTGATACCATTAAGCACACCATTACCCATCACATTACAACAAAAGGTCCCCCTGTGTTTGCAAAACCCAGACGTCTTGCCCCGGACAAACTGAAAGCTGCCAAATCGGAATTCCAGCTTATGCTGGATCTTGGGATAATAAGACCTTCCAAAAGCAGTTGGTCCTCTCCCTACACCTGGTCCAGAAGAAGTCAGGAGACTGGAGACCATGTGGGGATTACCGATTTTTGAATTCGACAACCATCCCGGACCGATATCCGGTACCAAATGTCCAAGACTTTACTTCTCTTCTCCACGGCAAATCTATCTTCAGTAAATAGATCTCGTTAAGGCTTTCCACCACATTCCCGTAGAGCCTTCGGATATTCCCAAGACTGCAGTTTGTACACCATTTGGGTTATTCGAATTTGTGAAGATGCCGTTCGGGCTACGGAATGCTGCGCAAACCTTTCAGAGGTTTATAGATGAGGTCACCAGAGGCTTAGACTTTGTTTATGCCTACATCGATGATTTGCTTGTGGCCAGCTCAACGGAAGAGGAACATAAGGAACATCTTTCACTCCTTTTTCAACGCTTAGAACAATACGGTGTTACTATTAATGCATCTAAGTGTGTGTTTGCACAGCCAACCTTGGAATTTCTTGGTCACACGATTTCGCAGCACGGAATTACCCCCCTTCAGGACAAGTGTGAAGTGATAAAAAATTACCCAATGCCAAATAATCAGCGTGAGTTACGTCGGTTTCTAGGTTTGGTAAATTATTACCACAAGTTCATTAAAAACTGTGCTAGTGTTCTTGCTCCTCTACACGCTATGATCACACACAAACGCAAGGTAACGAAATTGTTATGGTGTAGCGATAGTTTACAGGCGTTCGACAATGCCAAAAATGCTATCAATAGTGCATTGTCTCTGTCATTTCCTATCAGTGATGCCCCCTAACTCTGACGGTCGATGCATCAGATGTTGCGATCGGTGGAGTGTTGGAACAAACCATTAACGGTCAACAAGCACCCATCGCGTTTTACTCGAAAAAGCTGCAGCCAGCCCAAACGCGTTATAGTGCTTTCGGACGTGAACTTCTTGCTATTTACTTAAACGTGAAGCATTTTCAACATTTCCTTGAAGGCCGAGAGTTTTGTGTTTTTACCGACCACAAACCTTTGGTCACTGTCTTCAATAAAAACAGCTGTAACCACTCTCCCAGAGTCATCAGGCAACTCGATTATATCTCGCAATTTACCACAGATATCCGCCACATCAAAGGTGTCTTGAACACTCCAGCGGATGCACTTTCAAGAATAGAGATTACTTCTGTTACCCTCAGCTCTACACTGTGGAATGCTATTGCACAGGATCAAGATAAGGATACGGAACTACAAGACCTGCTCAGAGAAGACTCACTCACTCACTTTCCCTCAAGAAAATGAGTATGCAGGATTGTCTGTGCCCCTCTATTGCGACGTATCAACAGCTGCTATTCGCCCTATGTCCCTCCATGTCACAGACAAGCAGTCTTCATGGATCTTCATAAGCCCTCCCATCCTGGTATCCGTGCTTCGCAACACCTGGTTACCTCTCGCTTGTTTGGCCCTCGATGCGGAAGGATGTCAAACATTGGACCAAAACTGCCTTGCCTGCCAGCGTGCCAAAGTCCAAAGGCACACCAGGTCCCCCTTTGACGCATTCCCGCCCCCATCCCGCGATTTGATGTATTCATGTAGACATTGTTGGCCCTTCCAGTGATTCAAGGCCAACGTTATCTGCTCACCTGTCTCGACCCGCTTTTCCAGATGGCCTGAAGCCATCCCACTTCCTGATATCCAAGCGGAAACTGTTGCAAGAGCCTTTCTTCATGGATGGTATCAAGATTTGGATGCCGACAAAAGTCATCACTACCAAGGTCGCCAATTGAGTCTTCGCTTTGGAAGAAGTTTACCAGCTTGTTGGGTACAGTACATGCGCATACCTGTGCGTATCATCCGCAAGCTAACGGCCTCGTCGAACGCTCCATCGCCAGCTGAAGTCATCCCTTATGTGTCACGAGACTCCCATTGGATGGATAAGCTTCCACTCGTTTTGCTTGGTATTCGCTCTGCATTTAAGAGTGATCTGAAGAACTACAGCGGCTGAACTAGTCTATGGAACAACACTGCGGCTACCAGGTGGCTACTTCACTGCAGGGGATAAGTCATGTATCCTACGGAATTCGCTCAAACACTTTCCTCTCACATGCAGTCCTTCAGCCTGTTCCCCCCTCGATTGACTAGCCAACAGAACATCTTTATTTCCCCAGCCCTCCAGTCTTGCACCCACGTTTTCGTTCGTGTACCTGTCCCAAAACGGCCTCTCCAATGTCCATATGACGGACCCTATGAAGTTCTCCGACGTAACGCGCAAATCATTTCTCATCCAGCGCGGTTCCAAGGTCGACAGGTTTCTATCGATCGTCTTAAGCCTGCGTTTTTTGGAATCAACCTTAGTGAGGTACATGTAGCTACCAAAAAGGTTCAGCGGAAATCTGTGTCGTTCGGAACTCTTTGAACTTCCTCTCTGGTGGGGAGTGTGTAGTGAATACTCTTATTTAGTTTCAAGTTAAAATGTTTAATTTTACGTCTTGAATTTCGGAATAGTATAATTTCATTTTAATTAGTTACCCCACTTATAATTCAATTGTGAACCACATTAATACTAATTTTATGTATACTATATTATTTTATTGTATGTAAACATAATTATTATATATCACAATTGTCAGTTAATCATTATATTCAAATATTTATTTTAATCTAATTCCATGTCCATTTTGCAAATAAATAATAGAAAACCAAAGGTTATATTTTCCACCTTTGGTTACTGTTCGTAGTTTCGCCTAACGGACTCAATACGGCTAGTGAGATAATCACTGGTTGGCACTTAACTAGCGGCAGTGCTTATGGCTACATCATCCAGGTTAACCTATACCGGATAGATGCGCTAGGTCCCAAGCCGTAGCTTGCCTAGGCCAACGACGACGACGACGTAAACCCAACAAGTTTATAAGGGCTTCCTTTCGCGGGCCTTTTGGGAAGAAACGACGTTTTCATTGTTTCTGGTTCCTTGACCACGTGTGTCTTCTAAGAATGTTTGATGATGGCGTGGAAGAAAGAATCTCTCTCTCTCTCTCTCTCTCTCTCTCTCTCTCTCATATATATATATATATATATATATATATATATATATATATAAATTCGCACTTCGGTCTTCATTTGTGCTAAAAATCCATACATAGCCTTCAAAAAAACTTTGGCCTCGCATTTTCGCGAGTCTCCATGTTCAACCAATTTTTGCTAAGAAATGTGCAAATAAAATTTTAAAATGATAGTCTTGTTTGTAAATGTCACCTTTTCTCTCCATTTTTCAAAAAAATGTTCAGGCCTATCATTGCTAATTGTTTCTTTATAAACATTTGAACGTGCTTATTTCGGGCATGTCGGGCGCCAAATTTTCATGGCCGAATATTTACCTTAAACCTGGAATATACTTTTGCAAATTTGATTTTAAACAATAAAACTAGAAAAGAATCTTCCTTAAAAATACATTTTTCTTTGTATTATGTGCACGGGAAACCTATAATTTAAGTTTCAGCATTGGCGCCCTATGTGTTACCCCCACCTCGGTATAAGGTACCCCATAAACTCCATTAATTAACATACATACTGTCCTTTATTTTCCAGATGTTTGAAGAATGTTTTATTACATATATGCCACCGTTATATATTTTAGCAGCATACCACCTTAAATTTCCTTTCAAAATCTTAGTTAAAAAATAATAATAATAAATTAAATAATTTCAATGTTTTGAAAAATAAAACGCAGTAAACACTCAGTGAACTTCACAAACGTTAATTTTTAGTCCCCCCAAAACCATTTTCATTGACGCCCCACCGAATTAGAGAATTTTATAATTAGGGAATCTAATGTGTAATATTGGATAGTCCTTTACCCTTTATGCCCTTAGTACAATATTTTTGCCATAAAACAGTAACTAGAATCTCTTCATAAAATAAGTAAACATATATAACCATATAGACCCAATGACTACATCTGTAGCCAGCGTCATCGAAGACGTTGGGCGTTAATGAGTTAAACAATCTTTGTGAACACCTTGGTGGTGTTCAAACTGTATATCCTAGTCATATGATCACGACTAAGTACTTTCGGTCAAGCTTGGGTTCAAGTACTTGTACTTGTACTTGAAATTTCACAATAGTCTGTACTTGTACTTGATGAAATGTAATGGAAAACATTCAAGTATTTTTCAAGTACTTTAAGCATTTGGTAATGAAAAGCTACATTTGGTAAAGCTAGGCATTGGGCGTCAGTGACTTCATGGTTATGAATACATTATCATTATTTTTTAACTATGGTCTATGTGATGTATACATGGGCCTTGTCCCCGCAAGGGGGTTCTAAGCTCGAGCTCTTGAGTGCTCTTTGTGCTCGTTTGTACGTGCTTGTTCCTGGAGGTTTCACGTGCGCCCTCCCGGCCCTAGCACCCAAGGATGATGGGGCTCGACCCTGCAGTCCTTGTCATCCTTGGTCTTTTTCCACTTCGACTGTCCCCTCCACCCTTTCTTTTTCCTCTGTCTTTCCTCTCACTTTTTCTTTGTTTTTCCGCCGAGATATGCCCTTTTAAATAGAGGCGAATCGGTTCTTCCCGAACTTAAAAAAAAACAAAAAAAACATGGGCCTTGTGAAGTGCTTGAGTTTACTTTTGTAACCAGTTGATTGATTCATTTTCATCATTGTTTTTTTTATTTCACTTAATTTAGAAATACTCATGATAAGCATCATTGCCTCAGGATGAGGGACAAATTTACATTTGGACTGAGTTTAACATATTCACTTTCATATTCCAACCAACTTACTTTCAGGTGAGGCATTTACTGGAGATTGTCACTGAGGTCATACTTATAGGAAATATTACTTATTTGTATTATTTGTGTAACTATAAGCCTTGTGATGTTTACAGGGGCTTTGTGATGGGTTTGCGTTTATTTTTTGTGAATAACACTAAAATTGTAGGCAAATAAGGATAAATTTAATTTTCTTCCACGAAAGCACATGTATTTGTACTTGACAATTAAGTATTTGGAAAATTACTTGACCAAATTTTCTATATCAAGTACTTGTACTTACTCTCTCAAATTCCTGAAGTATTTGTACTTGTACTTGAGAGAAAGTATTTGAACCCAAGCCTGCTCTCGGTCCCAATTGCCAGAATACACTGGGCCACACTTACCTTATGAATCAATATATTCCGGTAATAAGTATTCTTATTATTACCGTTTTGAAACTCCTCGTTTTCCACAAAACATATACAGTACTTAATGTTCTAATTCAGAACGGAGACGTGAATCCATTGTACAATAATTTAGTAAAATTTAATTGAAACTACTCGCACATTGCTGTAGCAGAACACACTACTTCCGTTATATATCGATGGTTTGTGACACACACACACACACACACACACACACACACACACACACACTAATCACAAGAAATATACCATCGCAGTCTCTAGGGTTCACTATTGCTTTTTTTGGAAAGAATGGGACATAATAATGAGCAGTGGTGGGCACCGTTAACCAAAAAGTTAACTTCGATAACGATAATCCGTTAACCCCATGTAGTAATGCTTAGTTAAGAATATTAATTTCTGTTTAATTAAATAAGATAATGTTTAATGTAAATCATTTACTAATAATTATGAAATTACGAAAAAGTATGTTAGATTTAAATTGTTTAAAATGGGTAGAGATGGTAGTCCTGAGAGGGGCCCAAGAGAGCGGACTACCCTCAAAACGGAGTCAGTCTTGAGGCGGGCGCGATACGCGTAAGATTTAGAGCCATGTGATCTTAAAAACTAATTGTTTTGTGTTCCTCTCCGACCTAAATTATTATAATAGAAATTTCATACTCGCATACCCCTAACTTAACTAAACTATTTTCGGAATCAATAAAGCATTCACAAGTGTTAAAAAGGAGTATTAATATACCCCCCTTCCACCTTTGTTTTGTAACGAACTTTGAGTCAGGTCTCGGCGTCGCTACCATGATATTTATACGATACGGCAAAAAGAGTGTAGAGAAACAAAGTGATAAATGAAAGAAAGAGCCGATAGAAAATAAATAGAGAGATAGTAAAGTAGAAAGAAGACTAAACAATGAAGAGAAGTTAATTAATAAAGCCGATCACTACATCTGGTGGCGAGCGGTGGTCTTACATCATATTTTGTGAGGCTTACCCACGTGATTTAGTATTTTGATTAAAATTCTTCAAAACCGGTATAATAACCAATAGCGTTAATGAATATTTTATTTCGATTATTAAAATATCTAAATGCAAAGTTGATCTCGTTTGCAGGCAAATTTCGAAATTCATTCCTTAAAATTTCATTTAAATATAAATTCAAGATGGCGCTTCGCCTTCGCATCCTGATAGCGTCCCTGACAAACTTCGCGCCTAAAAATTTAATTTTTTTTTTTTTTCCTTTCTTTTCGTGGGAGTTCGTTGGATTCTGAAATTTTCCCTTTGTCCCATTTTTCATCGTCCAGTTCCGTTGCTTTTCGTTTGTCCGACTCAATATTGCGAGTCATTATTACGTTAAATTTCGTTCATTCGGTTGGAGAGGGCATAGTTTTGAAAATTATCGTGCTGTCTGAAGACTCAATTTTTCTTTTTTTTTCATCTCTTCCACTGTATGCCTGTTCCAGCTTACCTTTTTATTTTTGTTTAAAATTTTTGAAATTAGTAGTAATTGTGATATAAAAATAGCGATTAATATAGAAAAAAATTTGTACGTAAGTAAATTGTTAGTTTAAATACACTGTGATACACATTTTATATGGTTCTTTCAAAATGTTTTAGCGAAAATTTGTACCGATTCAAAAACATTTCATGAACATGAGAAATTTTCTGGGTTTCATTAGCAGATTTTTGATTATATTTCGATTGCCTGTATATAATAATAGGATTATTTTGTTTATATAGATTTACGGGCTTTTTGCTTCGCTCGCTTCGCGCTATATAGGTTAAGTTACAGTTAATTGACAGTCGAAAGGTAATCTTAAACATATTAAATTTGTCAGATTATAAGTCGCCGTATAGGATTGTGTAAAATTTCAAAATAAGCAGAATTCGTTTAACTGAAATAGAGAAATGGTGTTGTGAAATTTTCTATAAGTTTTTTTTTGGATTTCTTATATACTCATTAATTATATACTCATTAATTATATACTTACTTATTAACTTATACGTATATATTAGTTATATATATAATTATATATATTTATATACTCATAAACTTTGGTAGGTAAGCTGATTATCTTTTTTTTCTCTGTTCCTTTCGTTCATTTCACGACAATTCCGACATATTTGGTAAAATGGCTATTGTATTGTAAAGAAGGATTTCTTGTAGGCCTATCGTAAAATATTGTTCGGAGATTAACCGTTATTACGGTATGTCTATTGAGTAGTAAATTCTTAGTTATTTAACAAAATTTTAATTGGTTTAACATAAATAAGCATAGGATTTTTCTTTAATAAGCACAAATGTTATGCATAAAATTCTAAATTGTTCTTTCCGCGCATAACATTGAATTTATTAAATATAGGCCTAAAAGTGCAGCAGTAAATTTTATTTTTATTTTGACGGCCAAGGTGAGTTACGGTACACATATTTTAGACGACCTGCACACCAGTCTTTGTACGTTTTTTGCCTAAAAACCGCCTGAATTTTATAAACATGGCATTGCAAAGCTTGTAGGACGTTGGCAGAGTATCATTGATTCCGATGGAAAATATATACTAGATTAAAAAGTTTCAGTTGTTTTTTTTTGTCCTTCAAATTCCGATCTAAAAAACATTACTTATGGGATGACCTGATATTAACAGCAATATTAGAAACAGAATCCTCACCCTCGGTGTCTTCGCCTCGCTTATAGGGAAATTGTGTTAACCACTGAGCTACGGGAATTGGCACTGGGATCTGTGTACCCCGGTTGATACGTGCAGATAAAATTCCTTTTAATTTAGCCCGCATCAACTTCCTACGCGACTCCTGTATACAGTTGTATACCACTTTTAGTTTAAATTAAATTACTCTAATTATTCGTGTAATATAGCCATTCAAACCCGCGACCCTCGTGTAGAAAAAAAATGTGAACGGCGACCAGTATTAAGGTAATGTGACCCACATTCCCGTGAATAGTGTGCCTGTTGTAGTTCATTCAGTTTTTGCATATTACGCCCGAAGCATTTGCAAATATACATAATTTTACGTACATTGAACTTAATACAAATTTGAATCCAAAGTTCAAGTGAATATTGAAGGGTGAAATTTTGATGATAAAAGGTTGTAAAATAATCTAATTATTATTTTTATACATATTAAAAATGCAGGTACAACCTGTTGGCTCATTTGAAGTGAGGAATTTAACACGCTTTACAGAATAATAATAATAATAATAACCTTAGCTCTGTTTCAGCAGCTACACACTGCCATTACACTATATACCACTTTAATTCTCCTATCATGTCCCATACTCTAAAGTCCAGGGATTCCCAAAGTGGTCTGTACAGACCCCCAGGGGTCTGTAGGAAGCTTCCAGGGGGTCTCTAAGCTTTTGGAAAAATAGTAACATTAACTATATTAATATTTAGGGGTCCTTGGTGGTAAAAGTTTGGGAACCCCTGCGAGTCTAAACATACCAAAACAATCTTTTTCTCGTTTCTTACATTCGACACCTTTATTCCAATTCTCCCTCCCTGAGAGTATTCTCATTCCTTACTCACTGATATCAGATTTAGTTACAATACTTAATTTATTTTAGCTGTCGCTGTTCTTAATTCATTTACTAAGACCGCAGCATTAGCATGCACAAAACGATTCTGTTACCCTGTTAAACAAAATTTTTGTCACAAGTAAACTGTTTAGTGTTTTTTGCATACTTTCTTACGCTGAATTCAAAAATGCAATTAGAATCATTCTTTTTCACCCATAGGTTTTGTGTGACTGATACGTATTACTGTATCTTTTATATAGCGTATAAAGATTTTTTAGAAAACCGCTTTATTTATAAGGATGACATGTTGGTATTGGAGAGAGGAAGCTAAATTGGGTGCTAGCAGGTCATTTGTAAGACGACTTGATTCCTTGGGTACTGGTTATCAGGCAAGGCAAGCTGATACATGTATCTACATGTTCAGACATGCACCGAGTCACTGTCTGAGGCGCACTGTTTTGTCACTTGTGTGCGAGCTTCACAAGTGTTACTCAATCTGTTCTGTGAAGTGTGTTACATCCTGCAGTTACAGTTCTGTGTTAATTTAGCTTGCAGTATGCCACGAAAGTGTTTAAATCACACAGATAGTTTCTGCTATGTGTGTGGAGAGCTAACCTTCAAATCTCGGAAACGAACCATTACTCCACTGATTAAAAAATGTTATAAGCTTTATTTTGGGTGCAAACTAGGTGACCAAGATAAGTACTGGGCTCCTCATATTTGCTGTGTGACATGTGTTAGGCTTCTAACTGGTTGGAAAAATAGTTCTCGTCACATGCCCTTCGCCGTGCCTATGGTTTGGAGAGAACCGAAAGACCATTCATCAGACTGTTATTTCTGTTTAACAAATATATCAGGGATTACTTCTAAGTCGAAACATACGGTGAAATATCCTAATTTACCGTCAGCAATGAGACCTGTTCCACGCAGTGAAGAGCTACCCGTACCAAAACCACCAGAAAATGTGACCATGGACGAAGATGACTCCGATGCTGATGAAGTTCATCCAGACAAGGTAGGAGAACAGTTTGATAGTGACCCAACATTTGAAGCAAGTGGTCCTTCCTCGGAACCTCATTTAATAACTCGGGGAGATCTTAATGACCTCGTTCGTGATTTAAATTTGTCTAAAAAACTGGCTGAAATTTTAGCTTCAAGATTGAAAGGATGGAATCTTCTCCAGCAAGGCACTAAAATATGTTTTTTTCCGCAACCGCCAGGATGAATTTAAACATTTTTTCTCTCAAGAAAATGGTCTAGTATTTTGTAATGATGCTGCTTCTCTTATGGAGGCCCTTGGGCATCAACACAATACAACGGAGTGGCGCTTGTTCATTGACTCCTCAAAACTTAGCTTGAAGGCTGTGCTTCTCCATAACGGAAATAAATATTTGTCAGTGCCTTTAGCTCATGCTGTCAACATGGAGTCATATGACAATATGAAACTTCTCTTGACAAGTATTAGGTATGAGAAATATTCCTGGCATATTTGTGGGGACTTGAAAGTGATTGCTCTTTTGCTCGGCTTGCAACTTGGATATACTAAGCACTGCTGTTTCTTGTGTGAATGGGACAGTAGGAACAGAAAAAATCACTACATACAAAAGCAGTGGCCAAAACGAGAATCATTTATTCCAGGAAAGGAAAATGTGGTGAATAAGCCACTGGTTAATCCTCAACTAATTTACTTACCTCCATTGCACATCAAACTTGGACTGATGAAAAATTTCGTCAAGGCGATGGATCAAAATGGTATGGGATTTCTGTACTTAAAGAATAAATTTCCGAGGCTAAGTGATGCTAAAATCAAAGAAGGGATATTTGTAGGTCCTCAAATAAGGGAGTTGATAAATGATGAGCAATTTGAAGATCAGCTGAATGAAGTGGAAAGAGCTGCGTGGGAATCATTCAAAAATATTACTAAGAATTTTTTGGGAAATCATAAGGCCAAAAACTACCATGAAATAGTGAGTGATCTTTTGAAGGCCTACAAAGCTATGTCTTCCAGAGACGCTCTGGCACAATGCATATAAAAACTACCTCTGCCCTTCCCTCCCAGCTTTTGGGAACTCCCTGGAAGTTGGGCCCATGGGAGGTGGATTGCTCTTTAGTTAATGACACCCATATTGTGCATGGTGTTATAGGACCTATAGATCTGGAGGAAGATCTACTAGCTATTAACGATGAGTTAATTAATAATGGTCATCCAATAGCAAATTTATGTCAGTAGACTCACAAAAAGAACAGGTTCTACATATGTTCCAATTCAACAGATTAAAGTCTCGATGCTCAGGTTCTTCCAGCAAAGATCTTTATAGGTTATATACCATATAGAGTTTGTCAGTTTATACCACATCCAATTCAATGTTTTAAATGCCAGGTATTTGGTCATATGGCTAAGTCTTGTAGGTCAAAAACAGTGAGATGTGTTTATTGCTCTGGAAGTCATGTCTCCTCTCGTCCAAAGACTAATAAAATCTGTGCCAATTGTTCAGGTCCCCATACAGCTAGTTTCAGTGGCTGCTCTTACTTTTGAACTGCATAGGAAATAGAGAGGCTCAAACTTTTATCTAATCTTTCTTATAGTGAAGCTAGATCTGTTCTTCAAAATCAAGACCCTAATGTAGCCTCAGAAAGGGCATTTACAAGTAATGACTTTCCTGTTCTACTAAAACCTATTGTGTCAAGAGAGGAGACTCAAGGTTTGGATGTGGTGAATCCCTTTCCCCCCTTTCAGAATTCTTGGACTGGGGTTGTGAGGGCAAGACATGGATCGACTGTGGCAATGTCCCAAAGGCCACCTGGATTGGGGGTGGATAGTGGGGCTGTGGTCCCTGAACCCTCTACCCCTTTCGGACCTATGGCTCTATCATCTGACATCATTAAATTAAGTTTATTCAGCTTCACCCTTCAGAGTGATAGTAGTCTCTTCAAGAAGACTTTGAGTACGTTATCCAATTTTGTTTCTTTATTTAATGACGCTTTTCACACTGATCTCAAAACTGACCAGCTGACAAAGTTCCTTGATAAACTGAAACCTAAGCCCTACACCCAAACAAACGTCGTGTCCAAATTCGTAAACCCACTTAATATTTCATATCCTAAGGTTTCTAACCTCTTGTTTGCTCAGTGGAACGCCCGCAGTCTCCAATCTAACTTGTCAGAATTTAAACTTTTTATTTATACTGAAAAACCCCATTTAGTGGCAGTTTGTGAGATCTGGTTAACCTCTAGACTCCAGCCTACTTTTATTAATTACACTCAGATCAGAGCAGACAGGGTTGGCCGAGGGGGCGGGGGTTTGCTATTTCTGATTCGTTCAGATTTGTGCTTCAGACCATTACCTCTCCATCTCTTCCCTGCAGGAGTTCTCGAGGTCCTTGTTTTATCTTTAAAAGTAAACCATGGTACTTTAGATATACTCACAGTTTATAATCCACACCTACCTTTAACCGCTTTAGAGATCGAACACTATGCTTATCATAGTTATCAACTCGGTCAACAAGCTTTTGTGGTGATTTTAATGGTAGACACAGGGCTTGGGATACAGGTATGTCAGGTTCTCCAACACCAACTACCTTAAATTTATTTAATTTTATTCTTTCTTCGAATTTTGTGCTATTGACTCCTGTTGATCTCCCTACAAGATTTAACATTAATAATGGAACATACCATATTCATCATTAGATCTCTCTTTATGTAGAGGTAGGTTTGTTCCGAACTGTACTGTGGCTGTTGGTGGAAGTCTGGGTAGTGACCACTTTCCTGTCCTCACTGCTCTGCAAATCTCACCAGTATCCACCCCTCATAAACAACATCCAACTTGGAAACTACGTGACATAGATTGAAGAATTTGGTCTAGGGCTCAATCCAACACTTTACAGCCTTATTAGTGAAAACAAGTACCTCCACACTGAAGAAGACAACAGGAAATTTTGTTCCTAAATACCACAAATGCTGGTAGACGGAGGATTGCAGTGTGACAGTGGCCACCCACCATCGTGCTCAATGTTCTTATTCTCATCACCCAACTCTATATAATAAGATCCTACTAAATAAGGCAACTGCTATAGCTCGTACTATTCGTCAGGCAAAGAGAATTTCATGGAGTTGGTTTTGTTCAAACCTTAGTTTCACCACCTTCTACTGAGGTTTGGACTCAAATTAGAAAAATCATTAAGGGTATGGATTCACACTTCACTTACCCTATTGTTGTGAATGGTTCCATACTAAGTGATGTATGTGACAAAGTTGAAGTTTTGGGGACCTTCTTCCATTCATTTTTTGGGACTGTAGCAGTTATTGAAGATGAGGATTTTTGCAGGGACATGCAGTCTTCCTTATTTCTTGATTACAATGAGGATTATAACCTGGACTTTACATTGCAGGAATTACAATTCTCCTTAAGGCAATGTGAACAGTCTAGAGGTGGAGCAATGGGACTGGATAATATACATAAATATTTTCTTAGTCATCTTCCATTGGAGTACTTGCCATTTCTATTATCAGCATTCAATGATAGCCTGAGCACAGGAGTCTTTCCTTCATCATGGAAACAAGCATTAATGATCCCTATCCTCAAACCACAGAAAAACCCTTCTAATCCATCTTCGTATCGTCTCATATGCTTATTATCCTGCTTGGGTAAAGTACTAGAGAGGATGGTCCATCAGCGGTTGCTGTGGATTTTTGAAACATGTCACATTTTTTGAGATTCGCAGTGTGGTTTCCGTAAGAAGAGAAGCACCGTGGATCAACTTCTGAGGTTAGAAACTTTCATACTCCAGCTCTCCGACGGAAAAAATATGTTATTTTTTTTTACCTCAGTTGAGCTTTTGATTCCATCTCCCATAGAGGTCTACTTTATAAGTTAGGCAATTTGGGGATTCGTGGTAGATTACTAAGATGGTTAGACAACTTCTTGTCCAACCACACTTTTCAGGTACTAATTAATGATGTTTACTCAACACCTTTCCCCTTTTAAAAGGGTGTACCCCAGGGTTCTGTTCTTAGTCCATTGTTATTCACTGCATATCTCTCAGATATACCAAGTTTTGATCCAGTTCAGTCATCAGAGTTTGCTGATGATACAGCTTTCTATGTGGCAACTGACACCCCTTTAGAAGCCCAACAGATGTTGCAAAAAGCAACTAAGTTTTCATCTTGGTGCAGAAGCTGGGGTCTTTCCCTGAATCAAGAAAAATCTAAAATTATGTTCTTTACATATCAAAAGGTTTCAGTGAATCCCATTATCCAAATTAGTAACATCCCAGTAGCTATGGTCACATCCTTCCAGTTTTTGAGAGTGGTCCTTGACAGCCCCAGACTGACTTGGTCTTGTCATATTAATTACCTGGTAACATCTTGCACGAAACGTCTGAACTCATTAAAATCTGTTGCCTCTCATAGATGGGGTGCAGATCGATCCACACTTTTTACCGATCATTTATCTTAGGAAAAATAAAGTATGCTGATGTTGTTTATGATTCAGCCTCTTTCACCTTGAAGAAGAAACTGGAAACATTGCATAATTCTGGCATGCGCCTTATTTTGGGTACTCGCCCATCTACTCCTATTATTGCCTACAAGGTGAGACTGGTCTCCATGCCCTTCATTACCATAGAGATCTCATCATCTCTCTACACTGAGGAAGTACGGTACTTTAATGTTCTGGCATCCCCCTTTTTTCCCCACCCTTTACATTAGTCATTCGAGGTGGATTATCCTTTGATCCTTGCAGTGGACTGGACTGTGGCAAATAAGCCACCTTTCTTCTTTAGAGCTACTGGACTTCTTAATAAGTATCAATTATAATTTAAATTTTTTACAGTTCCAGTGTTCCCTTCTTTCACACCTTGGAGATTGAATCTGGTACCAACCTGTCTGTCTCTCCCATTTTTATATGAACCTCCTGTCCCCAAAGAAGCGATTGTGCAGTGTTTCACAGCATACCTGGAAGAGAAGTATCCAAATTACTTGTATATTTATACTGATGGATCTAAGATAGAAGTGCCTGGGCCATCTTGTTCATCAGCTGTTTTTGTTTCAAATCATAAAAGGTGTTTTTCCTGGAAAATATCTCTCAATCATTGTAAGCAGAGTTATTTGCCATCCAACAGGCATTATGTTTTTTGGTACCCACAGGTAATGCTTGTAATGTCCTAATAATTACAGACTCCCAGACCTCTCTTCACCTGATCAACTCGCCCACATTCACTACATATCTGGCCCTAACTACTACTATCCATTTTTTACTGAAGACCCTCTCAGCTTCAGGAATTCTGGTTTCCTTTCAGTGGGTTCCGAGCCATGTTGGAATTGAAGGTAATGAGATGGTTGATACACTGACCAGGGCTGCTCATTCCCTCCCTGCTACAACTGCACTATATTTCGACCCAGGTGAGGGTTTTGCAGTAGCTAAAGTGGCAGTGCAAAATGATTACAAAACCCAATGGGAGAGATTACGGCATTCAACTCTCTATGGAATGTTTAAGCCTTCTTGGGGCACAAGAAATTGGCCTGTACCATCTTCCCACTATAAAGCTTCTACAGGGTGTCCCATAAGTCCGGCATCATAGGAGAAGTTCATATTTTTCTATTTCTACAAACCATAATTCATATTTTTCTTATGCTCGGGATGCCAATTTTCCGTCCACCATTCTGTTCAGTGACGAGGCTGCTTTTTATGGAAATGGTGAGGTAAATCGACAGAACACCCGCTACTGGTCTCAAAACAACCCTCACTGGTATACCTCTTCAAAGGAACAAGGTGCATCTCGGGTGATGGTATGGTGTGGCATTTGGAAGGATCGCATCATAGGCCCCCTCTTTTTCGATGAACATGTCACTGGAGGCACCTACCTACGTATGCTCAAGGAAGAAGCATTTCCCAGTGTCTTGAACGAAGAAGGAAATTTCCCAACATTGTTCCAGTAAGACGGCGCTCCTGCACATTACAGCACCCAAGTAAGGAAATACCTGTACCAACAATTCCCTGGTCATTGGATAGGACGTCGAGGGCCTGTGGAATGGCCAGCTCGAAGCCCGGATCTCACGCCACTAGATTTTTATCTCTGGGGCCACTTGAAAGTGCTGGTATACACAGAGAAAATTAGGAGTGTTGAACATTTGCGGCAGCGCATTATTGGGGCATGTAACACCATTACTCCTGACATCATTCACCGTGTGCTTGCTGACTGGGTATCACGTCTGAATTTGTGTATTGAAAACAATGGTGGACATATTGAGCACGTTCTGTAAATAAAAGCTTTTGTTTTGTCTTTTTTTATTATTTTTCCTATGATGCCGGACTTATGGGACACCCTGTATAATATTTAGGTTCCATTCTGGCTATGTAGGCCCTCAGGCCTACTTACACCGGATTGGACTTTCCTTCTCCCCATTATGTGTTAGTTGTAATTTACCAGAGAGACTGTCCCATTTCTTTCTTTTTTGTTGATGTTATGCTCAGCAAAAGAAAAAATTAAGATCCTCTCGTTTGCAATATGGTGTCAGGGATTTTACTTTATATGTCCTTTTAGGTAGGGGTAGCTTTTCTCCCCCATTGATAAACTTCACTATGGACCAAGTTTTCAAGTTCGTAGTGGCATCTGGGCGGTTGAAAGTGTTTTAAATCTTGCATTGTATACTGACTTCCATTCCCACAGGTTTATTAATCAGTTACCTCTTAGTTACTCCATCTGACTGTTACTGTTGACTTAGTACTTGGTTCCATTTTTATCAGTTCATGTTTTAGTTGGACTAACAGGCCTCATGTTCATCCCTTTCCGAGTGTTCTGGAACTGGCCACAGAACTGAAGAGGGTAATAGTGTGCTTTCTCTCTTTCTATCTCATCCCAATAATAACACTGGTATGCATATGAAATTTTTTTTCTGCTGTGAGGGTTTTTTCAACTCATATTATATAATTCGACCATGCTGAATTCGAAAATGACATTGGTTTTCCTCAATCAGGTCAGGTTTTTTCTCTATTGGCCATTTATTATAAGTCCAATTTTATCCCCAAATTTATTGATTTTTTTAGCTTAAACACTGTAGATACGAGTAATATTATAAGAACACTCGTGATAAATGAAAACATTGTGTGAATAAATACTTTTATTCATACAATGAATATGGAAAAAAGTTTATTGAGGAAGGAATGAAGTTTTTTTGGCTTTCCGTCTGTGTTTTTCTTCGGACACGTCTCGCTTCAAACACCAGCAATAGTCCGCCAGCATATTGATATCCCAGTTTCCCTGGTACCTCTCTTCCATTATTTTGATATCTTGGTGAAATCGTTCACCCTGTTCCTCACTATAATCCCCGCAATTTTCAGGAAAATAGTCCAAGTGGGACCACAAAAAGTGCATTTTTATGGACATGCGCGACCCATGAGCTTTGAAAGCTTCCATCAAGTTTTCGACAACGGACTCGTATTCTGGACTTCTACGCTTGCAAAGAAAATCAGTGACAACTGATTTGAATGCCTGCCAGGCATTCTTCTCAGTTGGAGTCATTGCGTTTTCGAACTGAGTATCCTTGATCAAAGTTCGAATTTGAGGACCATCAAAAACCCCAGCATTTAGTTTAGCATCAGATATATGAGGAAATTTACTCTCGAGATATCGGAATGCTGAACCCTCCTTATTCATTGATTTGATGAAATTTTTCATCAAGCCCAGCTTAATATGAAGTGGTGGGAGCAAAATTTTTGTTGGTGGTACAAGGGGCACTGAAACGACATTATGCGACCCAGGTTCAAAATTCTCTCTGGATGCCCATTTACGCTGTGCATAGTGCTTCTCATCCGCTCGGCTATCCCATTTGCAGAGGAAACATGGGTATTTCGTGTATCTCCCTTGCATTCCCAATACAAATGCCACAATCTGAAAAAAAATGAAAATATTTAAGGAATTTAGAGAATTTGTTCTATCAGATAAAAAAATCTATGCATTGGACTGTATCACTTCTGTGGGGAAGTTAAGTGTTCTTATACGCTCTCAAATAACCTTTGGAAAAACAACATAGTCAATAGCAATAGTTTACTTATGATATTAGTATTACCTTCAAATCTCCACAGATCCTCCAGTTATGTTGGTCGTATACGAGAGCATCCAGTAAAATTTTCATGTTATCGTAGCTCTCAGTAAGTTGTACGGAATGTGCTACAGGGACTGATGCAACCCTATTCCCAATGTTGAGAAGTACTGCTTTCAAACTTCGTTTAGACGAGTCTATAAATAGCCTCCATTCTGATGCGTTATATGGCAGGCCCAAGGATTCGATTAGCCCCTCAACATTGCAGCAGTACACTAAGGAAGAGGTATTTTCGTGCACTGCAGAAAACTTGCGGAATTCTTCCTCTCGTTTCCTATACCAGGAGAATGTTGTTCCCGGAGCCAGCAAGTTGTCCTCTCGAAGTCGTGAGCCCAAGATCTCGGCAGCTAATTTGGAAAGTCCTAAATCCCTGGTAAGATCATTAAGTTTGGCCTGGTTGAGAGGCCTCGGCTCATTTGAAGCGGTATTTTGAGGTATATACGACTGGGACTGGTCATTGGCATTGGTCATTGATTCATCATCAGAATCATCGAAGTCCAGGGTTTGAGGTGGGTCGGGTATTGGAATTCCAGGACCATGGGGGTACAGGTCTCATAGCAGAAGGAATGTCAGGGTATACAACAATGTTTATTCTTCTTGTTAACTCCTGAAAATAGAAACACAGAAACATGGATATAAAACTTGCATATGAAATAGAAGAAGCATTCAGACAGTGGCGGCTCGTGAGGGAAGGCTGCGGTCTGTAAGATATGAAATAGGTCGATGGAGTCTGTATATTTTCTTTCTTTTTCATTCATATTGTCCCTTCGGGGACAATATGAATGAAAAAGAAAGAAAATATACAATCATTGTATATGTAAATGTAACTTGTATAACAATATGTATGTGTAAATGTATTTTCTATAACAATATGTATATGTAAATGTATGATTACCATTATGGTGAATATTATGCTATATATGGTGAATATTACATTATGGTGAATATTATGTCAAGTTTCATACGAGGATTTCAAAATATTTAAGAAAAATAAATTTATAAGCCCACCTTGGAGGTTTGTCATGCAGAAATAGCAATCTGTCACGTGATCCTTTCCTTCTCTCCAAATCATGGGAATTCCAAAAGGCAAAGATTTCGCTCTGCCTTTGCTCCATCTTCTCAAATTTTCAATGCACGTCTTGCAGCACATATGAGGGGCGAAATTTTTGTCCTGGTCCCCTAGCTTAATTCCAAAGTATGGTCTATACATTGTCTTCACAAATTTAGTGATTTGGGACTTGTTATTTGGCATGGTAACCGTCCCACATATGTAGCAGAATCTATTGGGATCATTTTTACACGCTCTATTCATTATGAAATATTTTATCTATATGCCTGAAAAGTAAAAAAAGATATTATACAAGTGAAACAAGTGATGATAGATGTTACTGTTCCAATTCCGCTTTGACAAAATCACGAAAAATTCTATTTTACTTATGAGCCATAGCCGGATAACCTGAGCTGATTGAAGAAAAACGGATTGCAGATTCGAAATCAGCAGGAAAAACTCTATAAGAATCACTTACAAAACCCTTGACAGCAAAATTGATGCATACCAGTGTAATGGACCCAGTACTTGATGTAGGAAAAGCGGAAGTTCTCCCGTGGAATTTGGTATTTTGATCTTGGAGGATGTAAATAGCCTTACTGGCTGAACTCTCCCACTCCTCCATATAAAACTTCAATCAATCAATCAATCAAGTAGGGAACAGACAGACAGATTTTTGTGATTTAATATACATTAGGCTAGGTTAGTAATTACGACGTATGCACGCTTTTGTCTCTGCGTCTGGTATCTGGAATTTTACCGAAAGTTCTTGCGTTAATTTCAGGCGAAATTTTAACTTTAGTTTAAGTTTTTGTTTGCATGCCGAGCTTGAGTAATTTTGGTTAAACTCACAGCACCAGGCGCGAGTAATTTGAGTTAAAACTTTAGCCTGACACATGGGGCATGAATGTGTTATGGAAAAATGCGATGCCATTGCAAAATTTGAGCAGATTGTGCAGGCTGGACTCTCAGTTTCAGTTGCCGCGATGGCTGAGTCGACAACGTTAAGTGCTGGGGTTCGACTCCAGGTCCCCATTAGCTCATTCCATCCAAGGGATAGTCTAACTTATACCATAAAGTTTTTAACTAAGTTAAAGAATAGTATTTAAGATGACCTCCGTCCGCGACTGTCAGGTTTGCAAGAAGAAAGTTAGGTTTAGGGATTTCATAAGGCTGTGGCATGCGAGAGTTGTGATGATTGGTATCACTCAGTCTGCATAAGAACCACAGAACAAGTGTACAGTCGGTATGAAGGTGAGTTACCAAACATTTTGTGGTTTTGCAGTAAGTGTTTAGAGAGGTTAATAAAGACATGCTCAATTATGTCTATAACCTCTCTAAACACTTACTGCAAAACCACAAAATATTTGGTAACTCACCTTCATACCCAGGTTTAAAAAAGTTGCTAGTTCAGAGTCTAGTGGGCCTTAGTTGGGTTAGTTGTCCAATAAGATTAATGGAACAGCTAGGTCAGAAAGTGAGTCAAATACAGGAAATATTAATGGAAGTCATGGTGAGGTTGAGCCTAAGCCTAGCCCTAGTGTTAGTGACAAGGATGCAAGTCCAAATAAGGTTGAGCCCAAGCCTCGTGTAAGTGATAAGGGCACAGGTCCAAGTAAGGTTAATCCTAAGACTAGTGTTAGTGTGAGGATGCAGGTGCGAGTAAAGTTAGGCCTAATGAATGGCACAAAGTCAAAGGTCAGTCAGGGAATAGGATTAGAATAGTAATTATGTGATAACAACTAATAACAGGTTTCAGGTACTTGGTAATGTATATGAAGCAATACAGTGTGAATTTACCATGGTTGGGGAATGGAGACTATCATTAGGAAACTTCTTCATTGACTGCTGTAACTATTGTTTTTAACCCAGTTTGTAGACAAACCAACTAGGATCAACCAATCTTATATGGAAAAACTGTACACGCTTACAACATTTTATCGTATGTGGTACCTTTATTTCATAATTAAATATAAATTATTAATTGATTGAATTAAATATCTATGCAAAATTGCCTCGGGATTGGCGACATAGCCTATTGGGAATAAAATGATGGTAATGGTTCAGAATACGGGCGCCACTTAATTAAGTAAAATTTCGAAAAATACCATAGAGACAAAATTGTTTCTCTCATTAAAATACGTTGATTGCATGTGTTGCATAGTAAAAAAAACGAAATTAGAAAATTACGAAAAACATATTTTTGGGTATGAATCTAGGAAATTTTGAGTTGGCAACCGTACTATCGTATCGATATAATCGTTCATTCACTTCAGTTTGAAAATGGCTTCGGTCTGTGACGGATGTGAGGTGACGCTAGTAGAGCTCGCATGGTGTTCTCCCTTTAAATGTAGTGTGTCCAATTTGTATAATTTAGGTCTCGGTGGTACGGGGGCGGAGCCCCCGTAAAGATCACGTATCACAATTGATCGGTATAGGGTTTTATATTTTTTAGGTTAGATTAGGTTTTCCATGAAACCTAGGTTTTTCTCATGGTTTTTGATGTTTCATGACACGTTTTTTTTCCTCCAAAACATGCTAAAACCATTGGTTTCCTGTTGTTTAGGATAAATCTGACCATCGCTATTACAGTAAATTATTGCTTGTGCCGTGTTCCCCCACCCAAAACCCCCGGTTCCCACGGTGGTCCCCCCAGATTGTAGGAGGGGTTGGGAGGGTGAAATAATTTCAAGCAATAACACTGGGCAACACGTATTTTATTGAATGATATCTGACACTTGATTCTAGGTAATTTGGGTGCGTTGAATACGAATTTCAACTCGGTTTGGCTCTATCAGGTCCTGATTCTTGTTGACAGCCTATGTGCCATTTTCCAGATTTTTCAAATTAGGACTAAAAAATTAAGTCATGTGTTAAATTTTTTTTTCAAGTTTCATGAATACAAGCAGTTCAAACTACAGTAAAATTACATTATAACGATAGAAATGACTTAAAATAAAAAAACAAACAGATATGAAGCTTTCACTGTGGCAAAAATTTTCTTTTGTAAGACTTTCTAGCGTATTTGCTTGTTGATGGCAGGTCTCTTTTCAAGCACCAGCAGTAATCAGCCATCATGTGGGAATCCCAGCGGCCTTGGTACCGTTCCTCCATAATTTTTATATCTTGGTGGAATCTCTCCCCTTGTTCGTCACTTACATCACCTAAATTACTTGGAAATTGGTCAAGATGGCTATTCAAAAATGCATTTTTATGCTCATATTGCAACCTAACTCTTTGTAGTCCCTTAAAAGTTTTTTTACGATTTCTTCGTAGTTATCTGCCCTATAATTGCCTAAAAAGTTTTCTATCAAGTCCACGAATGAGAACCAGCCATTTTTTTCGCGTTCATTCATGACATTAGGAAATTGCTGTCTTTAATCATTGTTCTTATTTGTGGACCGTCGAAAATTCCCGCCTTGATTTTTTCATAACTTAAACTTGGAAATTTTGAAGTTATGTATTTGAAACACTCGCCGTTCGTATCTAAAGCTTTTACATATTGTTTAATGAGGCCTAGTTTTATATGCAGAGGAGGAAATATGATTTTATCTCTGCTCACTAAAGGTGGATTAATTACGTTTTTTCTCCGACAGTAAGTGATGTTCGTGCTGGCCAGATTTGTTTGAAATAATGTTCTTCTCCTTGGCTCTGCTGTCCCATAAGCAAAGGAAGCAGGGATATTTAGTATTCCCTCCTTGTTGTCCTAGCAGAAAATTAACCATTTTTAAGTCAACACATATGATCCACTCGTGCTCCCTATATTTGATAAGATTTAAAACCTTTTCTATATGTTCATACTTTTCTTTTAATTTTGTTGAGTGCCCAATCGGTATCGAAGCCGTATAGATTGCCATTATGCAACAACACACACTTAAGACTTCTTTTCGAACTGTCTAAAAACAAGCGCCAATCATTTGCATCGTAAGACTCAACCCCCATCTTCTTTAACAAACCACACTATGTCGCAGCAATATACTAAACTATCCTCTGTTCTAAAATATTTAACAAGTTCTCTTCTCTTTTTCTGTAAAATGAAATGTATTTGTTTGAAGTAAGCAAGTTTTTCTCTTTAAGTCTTGAAGCTAAAATTTCCGCAGCCTTTTTTGGCAAATTTAGATCCCTTACAAGATCATTCAACTCGGCCTGGTTAAACTTTTGCGGATCGTTTTGACTTTCAAATACGCTGGGGTCAAAATCGGTGTCTGACTCCTCAAAGTTAACAATATTTTCAGGAACATCTTCAACTAATTCTTGAGTTGGCAGACCCTTAAATTTTGGAATGGGGATCTCATTTGAATGTAGCACAGGTCGTATCGCGGTGTCGAAATTTAGGTACTCGATACAATGTTTATTTTTCTTAGTGAAGCCCGAAGTCTTGACAAAGCAAAGGTAGCAATCGGTCTCGTGGTTAGTAGGCTCTCGCCACACCTGATATGGAAAAAAAATTGTAAAGCGTTAACAAAAGCGACGAGACTTTTTTTTATGAATTTTATCAAAAGTTATCACCCAAACATTTAACATTTCTATGTGTTTTCAACCTTATGCAATATTTGAGATTCTTATAAACATTTTCTGTAAATTTTTGTTTATGTACCTAAGTTACAATTACATTTAGGTAAGTTACAGTATACTAGTGATTAAATTACGTAGTTTTATGAAATCATAAACTTACCATCGGAACTCCAAAGGTATTTTTGAATCCGAACCCTTCGTCCAATGTCGCAGTCTTTCAATGCATATAGTGCAGGCTTTATGTGGAGCCCACGATTTATCTTGGTCCCCCAGTTTTATGCCAAAATAGCTAAGTAAGCTCTTTTTACGAAGTCAGTTATATTGCTCGTTGATGTGGAAGTGTAAAATTTCCACATATATAACAGAAGGAATCAGGGTTGTTTTTGCATTTGAACTTTCTAGTGCTTGATGACATATTGCTTGATTGTTCTGCCAATTTGTAAAGGTATTTAAAGCCCTTAATTCATATAAATTTAAGAAAATCTGAAATATAAACACAAAAATTAGTTTAAATAGGTACTTATTATGAAATAGGTACTTACAATCTATGAAATTAAACTAGAAACACGGATGAGTAGGTACAATATAAATTACGTCTAATTAAATCAACTATATTAAATCACGATGACAAAATTACTCACTAAATCATATGCCAATTCAAAATTATGTTAATGCCCAAACTTAATTAACTAACTCAACTGACTGACTGACTGATTGAATTGACTGATTAACTCTGGAAACGAGTCGCTTTTATATATTTTAGTTGTCCCTCTAGAATACTCTACAGAGAACAGGAACGCTCCAGAAAATTTTAGAATTCTATGATATTTTTAGCTTAATTTACTAATATTAAAATGGGTTAAAAATGACAAAATTAAAATATTTTTAGGGTGTTACATATAAAAATATACATAATACAACAATACCATAACAATAGGTACAAATACCTAGATAAAAACCTAGTTGCATAATGTGTAACTGCAAAAAGACAGCGAGTATTGAGAAAAAAACCTTTTTATGAATACGACGAAAGAGGAGGGGTGTTGAGCAAAATCAGGACCTGATAGAGCAAAACCGAGTAAACATTCGTGCTCAGCGCACCCAAATTACCTAGAACTAACTGTCAAATCTAATTCAATAGACAAAAAGTTGAAATTTGTTCCCCAGTGTAATTTACTATATGGCGATGGTCACATTCATCCTAAACAACAGGAAACCAATGGTTTTAGCATGTTTTGGTGGAAAAAACAAAAATTGAGGCGACGCCCCTATTCTGAACCGTTACCAAAATGTTTGCCGTACATACGTAGAACCCATATGTAGGCATTGGGCCTACATAACAAGAAAACAAATTCCTTATAATATAAAACCTAATCTATACTATAATAAGAGAGCTGTCCGTCTGTCCGTCACACTTTCAGAAATGTGAGAAAAAAATTCAGAAATTGTATTACGGGCGGCAATGTGAAGCTCAAGAATTTTCATGACTGTGTTCTTTTCTGTAGTTTAGCCTATCTGTTTGTGAAATTTATCCCGGGCAGTAATGGGGGAAGGGTGGGGGTGGGGGTAATGGGGGGGGTGTTGGTAATGGGGATGGGGGGGGTAATGGGGAGGGGTGTTGGTAACGGGGGAGGGGGTTAGCCCCCAAGTTGCATGAATGGGGGTGAGGAGGTTTTGGGAGATACCAGATTCAGAAATGTTGACACAATGTGAAGCTCAAAATTTTCACGGCTACGTTCTTTTCTGTAGTTTAGCCTGTCTAACCGTCAGCGAAGCGACGGGAACTGTACTAGTAACTATAAAAGGGATAGGCCTATTCCTTCAGGTATTTAAATAGTGACTGCCTATATTCGTTACATCGAGTCAATTCATTGTGTAGGCTCCATCGTAACGGCCCTACATCGAAGCAGAAGCGGGGCCCAACGAAATAATAAGGTAAAGCAGTTTCCTTCTTTACCATTAGTAGTCCAAGTCCCGAAAACAATTAAATACAAAGAGATCCTTTGAAGACCTACATAGACATAACTCCTTAACGAGAACACATAGGGCTTTTGTTGTTATCTCTCCACTGAAATCTGCTGGAAATTTCCAGCTGATGAGGGTATCAGGCAATGAAACCATAGCCCTATATAGTTTTTCTCACTTAGATCTGGTTCTTTCTTATGAACATGAGCTTATAAGGGAACTTACAGTAGGAGAGTATTATAGTAAATTTAGGGAGTTGTGAGGCTCAGTAAAGTGGGATAATGAATTTGGCAATAAAAATTTGGGTTGGCAAAAAAACCACTCTGAAGCCCAACCCACCTGGGATTTTTTGGGTTTTTTCACAAAAAACCTGGACAAAACTGGGTTTTTTCACAATTGTATCATATAATAGTATAAAAGCAAATAATAATAAAATTATATTCTCTCTACATGTTAATGAATGATTTTCACTTACTATAATGAACAGTGTGTGTATCAGTCATTATTTTTACAGATTATTAAACTTAAACTGGGTTTTACCAAATAAAATATTACAATAGCTTCTTAATTAATATAAGATTATATATGCGTATAATGTGCATGATGATTGTTTTTTACTAACTATATTCAACAAGAAGAATAGACATCAGCCATTGGGCTGTTACAGTATTGGACCTATTCAAACTTGTTACACTGTTGGACCTCTTTCAACATGTCAGTTGATTGTCAGTATTTTTTACAATACTTATGTCTATGAGGAAAGAGTTTTCTTATTTTGAATTTTTCAGATGAATTACAACGTTTTGAATTAATTTTAGAGCATTATCTTGTATTATGTTTCAAGGTACATTTTAAAGCAGCCTACAATTACACTATAAATTAGAAACTCAATATATATATATATAGAATTATGGAGAATCTGGGGAGAAAGAACGTTGTGTGCATACTGAAGGGTGTAGTTCTGGGATGTACAAATTATATAAAGTAAAAGTAAAGTAGCTACCTAAAGTAGGCCTACCTTAAATATAAGATTAAAAAGTGTTTAATGAAAGAACAATTATTTTGTGAAAAATGAGTGATTGAATGGCTTAAAATGAACTAAAACGTCTTATTTTTGTTGTGCTAATGAAGCTAGATATATGGTTTATGAAAATAAAATTATCTTTGGTAATGTATAATAGTTTTTTTTTTTTAAACCAAGCAGAGTGCAGGAGATGAGTATCTATAATTCACTAAAGCCAGTTCATTTTCAGCAAACTGATACGTTCAATTCTTTGGTTTTTATCCATTAAAGCATTATATTAAAATATTCCAATGCACAATGTATGAATACATGAATTATTTTAATTTATTGGTAATTATCTATAAGTAACTAAATTTTTATGTATGGTTAAGCTCAAATTAACCAGAATATTTCTGATTAAAAGTAATATTTGAAAAAACCCAGTTAAGTGGGCAAAATAGTGGGTTTTTCAAGTGGGGAAAACTGTGTCACCCACTTTGGTGCCAACCCTGATAAAAATGCTATCCAGATGTGGTCTAGATTCAAAGAAATTTTAGAGAACATACAATGTAGGTGTATTCCTTTCAGAAATGTTAGGAATAACAGGATCAGCAAAACCTCTGTGGTGGAATACATAAATAGCTAAAATGATTAAAGATAAGAAAAGGGTATTCAGGGAATTTAAAAGCAGTAGCTAATAGCCTTGGGGACTTGGATAATTATAGGTGCAGTTAAGAAATACATTAAATAGTTTGATTAGGAAGAGCAAAAAACATGGTGAAATAATTCTAGCTAGAAATAGCAATAAAGATCCAAAGAAATTCTTTAGTTTTTATAAATATAATAATAAAAAGCATGATAGGATTGGCCCAATAGAACATGATTATAGGATGATCAGGATATTTGTAATTTAAATATATATATATATATATATATATATATATATAATATATATTATATATTATATATATATATATACAGGGTGTCCCATAAGTCCGGCATCATAGGAGAAATTCATATTTTTCTATTTCTACAAACCATAATTCATATTTTTCTCTTTCTACAGGCCATAATGTCTGTGAGCAAGGAAGAACGAATCCAGATAATTCTACTCATAGGAAATCGGAGTCAAAGAGACTTTGCAACAAGTCTGCTAACACAACTGTGTTATTGGCTCGCGGTTTGGATGCAGTCTGTTAAATTCAGCAGCGGCCTCTCTTTGACTCCAATTTCCTATGAGTAGAATTATCTGGATTCGTTCTTCCTTGCTCACAGACATTATGGCCTGTAGAAAGAGAAAAATATGAATATGGTTTGTAGAAATAGAAAAATATGAATTTCTCCTATGATGCCGGACTTATGGGACACCCTATATATATATATATATATAGACCGTGCATGGACAAGGAACTCTTCTAGGAAAATTAAATCCACTATCATCTGAATAAGTAATGGTAAATGACAAATACTATAGTTTTTTCTTTTCATGATGCTAGCCCGACGTGGGCAACGGGTCACTCGCAAAGAGGTCCCAAAAATATAGCTTCCCTCACCAGCTATCTGCAAAGCAGATAGGATCCAGCTTTGGGACAGGATCGTGGGGTTAAAGGAGCCTAGCCCAGCTACATTTAGAACCTCAATATAAGCAAAAGACTCGTCCCAAAGCTGGATCCTATCTGCTTTGCAGATAGCTGGTGAGGGAAGCTATATTTTTGGGACCTCTTTGTGAGTGCCCCGTTGTCCACGTCGGGCTAGCATCATGAAAAAGAAAAAACTATAGTATTTGTCATTTACCCCATTTACCATTACTTATTCCGACGATAGTGGATTTAATTTTCCTAGAAGAGTTCCTTGCTCCATGCATGGTCTGTATATATCATAAAAAACCTCAGGGAACCATTCTGAGTTCATTCCCATATATATATATATATATATAATCAATAGGAATATGAAAACAAGAGATACAACTCTCAACATTTATTGGCCAAACATTTCGGTCCACTCAGGGGCCATCTTCAGTGACTAAATAGAAGCATCTAAAAAACAATCATAAAACTAAATACAAATGTCATAAATATACTGTACAATAATAAAATCTAATACAAAAAAGTTAAAAAAAACTATCTGGATTATAAGACAAAATAAAAGGAAGTTAAAAAAAAAAAATTAAAAGGACTGACCTGGATGGTAAAAGTTACAAATGACAAGTGGAGAGAAAGGAAAGAAAAAACAACAAGTTAGTGCGTTAGTTGCGTTAAAAAGGTGGTGGTTGGTTAGGAAGTATGTAATTTTATCGAGGAAAGGCTGTCGTTTAATTCTGGATTTAATTTCTTGATAAAAAGGGATTCTAAAATTTTAAGATCGAGCAAATTAGAAGCAGACGACAAAATCGCAAAGGAGTCCTGGGGGAATGGGTGGTCATGGGTCTCTGAATGATGCGGAATAGCAGAGGATTCAGGAGTGGAAAGAGGGCGAGAAGTTCGATAAGAAAAACCCAAATGCTTTGAAATCCTAAGTTTTAACTGTAGGGCAGTCTGCCCCACATAACGACTTTGGCAGGTCGCGCATGTATATAAATAAATAACAAAGGATCTCAAAAGCACGGGGAGGTGATCTTTATGGCGAAAAAAGGATTGCAGAGAACTAGAATTAGAATTAATAATTATAAAGTCGCATTGAGGGAAGTGTTTGTTCTACTATAAGTTTGATGGGTTTTAAGGTTTTTTGTCTAGTTTTTAGTTTTAGTGATTTTAAAGTTCTCACGAACTTGGGGAGGGATAAGAATGTAATTATTTGTAACCCTGATAAGGGTAAAGGTGTTATTGTCTTTGACAGACAAGACTATTTAAATAAAATGTATAATTTACTTTCTGATTCTACCAAGTTTTGAAACTGCAGACTGATCCATTTAAATATATTGTGAAACTGGAGGACAGAATCAACAACTTTTTACGTTCTCTAAATGTCGTGGGCTTTCGATTAACTATTAAGATAAGCTTTTTGCTTCAGGTACTAGCCCAGGGGTTGTTTATGGCCTACCTAAGACTCATAAACCTGGAGTTCCGCTTTCGTCCCATTCTAGCAGCCATAAACACTCCAAGTTATAACCTCGCAAAATTTTGGTCCCAATCATAGACCCTCTCACACGTAGTCATTTCACTTTGCAAGATTCATTTGAATTTGTTGATTGTGTCACCAAGTTGAAGTTTAAGGAGTGTTTCATGGCTTCCTTTGATGTTCAGTCTTTGTTTACCAAAGAGTTCCGCTTCGTCCCATTCTAGCAGCCATAAACACTCCAAGTTATAACCTCGCAAAATTTTTGGTCCCAATCATAGACCCTCTCACACGTAGTCATTTCACTTTGCAAGATTCATTTGAATTTGTTGATTGTGTCACCAAGTTGAAGTTTAAGGAGTGTTTCATGGCTTCCTTTGATGTTCAGTCTTTGTTTACCAATGTACCTGTTTTAGAAACTTGTGATATTATTATAAATTCTTTGTTTGGTTCTACTAATGACATTTTGGGATTAAGCAGACAATTGTTTTCAAAACTTTTAAAGTTATCTGTCCAGGATACCATATTCTTTTTTAATAAGGAACTTTTCCACCAGCACGAGGGAATGGCAATGGGTTCGCCCATTGGTCCGTCCTTTGCTAACAGTTTTCTTTGTTTTCACGAGGAAAAGTGGCTGAGGGATTGCCCACTTGATTTTAAACCTATTTTATTAAACGTTATGTAGATGATTGTTTTGTCATTTTTAAGCACAAAGATCATGCCCCTTTATTTTTAAATTACATTAATACTAAGCATCCTAATATTAAATTCTCTATGGAAGTAGAACAATACAATAAAATTTCGTTTCTTGATGTTACCATAAATAAACATAGTACAGGCTTCTCAACACAAGTATATAGAAAACCAACTGCCACCCAACTCGGTACTCATTTTTTTAGCAATATTCCACTTAGTTTTAACCTGGCTAGTATTAAAAGTCGTATTTTTAGAGCCTATCACCTTTGTTGAAGTTCGTCTTTATTTGACTTAGAAATTCAGTATCTTAAGGGATTTTTTTAACTATAATTTTTATTGTACTTTGACTTTTGAGACTTTAATTTCTAAATTTTTAAATAACCTATATTCACCCAAAATAATTCAGTCCACGGTTCCGAAACAGAAGGTTTATCTTAAGCTTCCATTTTTAGACCAACTAACTTTTCAACTTAATAAAGATGTCCACTCTATTTTGGACAGACACTTCCGTCAATGCGACTTTATAATTATTAATTCTAATTCTAGTTCTCTGCAACCCTTTTTTCGCCATAAAGATCACCTCCCCGTGCTTTTGAGATCCTTTGTTATTTATTTATATACATGTGCGACATGCCAAAGTCGTTATGTGGGGCAGACTGCCCTACAGTTAAAACTTAGGATTTTGAAGCATTTGGGTTTTTCTTATCGAACTTCTCGCCCTCTTTCCACTCCTGAATCCTCTGCTATTCGGCATCATTCAGAGACCCATGACCACCCGTGCCCCCAGGACTCCTTTGCGATTTTGTCGTCTGCTTCTAATTCGCTTGATCTTAAAATTTTAGAATCCCTTTTTATCAGGAAATTAAATCCAGAACTAAATGATAGCCTTTCCTCGAAAATTACATACTTCCTAACCAACCACCACCTTTTTAACACAACTAACGTACTAACTTAAGTTTTTTCTTTCCTTTCTCTCCACTTGTCATTTGTAACTTTTACCATCCAGGTCAGTCCCTTTTTTTTTTTTTTTTTTTTTTATAATCCAGATAGTTTTTTTTACTTTTTTAACTTTTTTGTATTAGATTTTATTATTGTACAGTATATTTATGACATTTGTATTTAGTTTTATGATTGTTTTTTAGATGCTTCTATTTAGTCACTGAAAATGGCCCCTGAGTGGACCAAAACGTTTGGCCAATGAATGTTGAGAGTCGTATCTCTTGTTTTCATATTCCTATTGAGGATAAGGTTCCGAAGAACACTTCTATCGTAACTACATATATATATATGCGGCTTCTGATTCCTCCCAGTCCCAGCCAGCACCAAAGCGGTGCAAGTTGTTCAATTTTATGGCTGCTCTAGCTCCCTCTACAGCTTCTCAGAACCCTGTTGTCAGCCAGGTGCACAGCTACCTTGACCAGCCCTACATTGATGAGGACTGCAATCCTCTGACATGGTGGAGGGACAATGCACATCTGTATCCTGATGTATCTGTTCTTGCTGCCAAGCATCTTTGCATCCCTGCCTCCATTGCACTGGTGGAGCGCTTATTCAGTATATTCAGTATTGAAATGATCATTACAATAATAATGAAGGGCCTTGTAATGATAATGAAACAAAATGCTGTAATGATAATGAAAAATTTCTGATAATGATAAACCTTGTAATGACCCCATGTCTAGTTAGTTCAGTTCAGGGCTCTTGCTGGGGCTGGCTGTGCATAAGGTTTGTTAAGTTAGGCCAGGCGTTGCCTATTGTTAGTTTGCTTAACCTTAAGCCAAATTTACTAGCCATATACTGTATATATACTGCTGACACCATTACATTAAATTTGGAAAGCATGAAGCCAATTGGGCTTATCAAGGTTATATCCAAGTTGTAAGTTACATTTTCTAATCAAATTTTGCAAATCATTAATTTCATTCAGACAATAAACAAAACTGTTTACAGAGCTACCGAAATAGACTACATAATTTAAACTACAATGTGCATAATGTCATTTGTGATGGTGTCCATTTTTTATTATTAAAACTAAGGAGCTACTATTTCCCACATCATATGGCAAGTTATTTCAGAAGCCTACTAATCTCTGATGAAGAAAGTATTTTGTAGAGCCAATCTACAAGCCTGTTTTCTAATTTTCTTATTATGCCTTCGAATTCTTCCTTCAGACTCCAATAAGTAAAAGTTAAACCTGAACTATTTAAACCTGAAAACATTTTGAACATCTGTAGGCTGTCATATCTTCCCTCAAACAATGTCTCTCAAAACTAAATATACCATATCCAATTCCTTTAATTTTTCCCTATTCCAGTCTTTTTAAGCTAGGGATGAGTTTGGTTGCTCTACATTGCACACCTTCAAATATATCTATATCATGCCTACAGTAAAGGAGACCAGTGAATGCAGTATTCTAAGTGAGGCCTAACAAGAATTATATAATTTTTTTATGCAGGAAGGATGAGCCAAGGGTGAATGCCCACAATAAACGCCCCCCCCCCTTAGAAGAAGGAGAGAGAGCCAAAATCACTGCATTTGAAGGATTGGAGGTCATAGACATAGACAGAGGAAAGATGGATTAAGGAAGGTTGTTTCAGAGTTGATTGGTTGAGTGGATGAAAGATTGAGAATACAGATTAACCAACTTCCTTACTTTTGTAATGAATATTCCTCTTAATAATACCTAGCATTTTATTCGCCTTATTTTTAGCCTCTGTACACTGCTTACAAAATTATAGATCACTACTAACTATAATGCCAAAGTCTTTTTCGTGACTTATCCTGCAACCAGCTTCCTTGCATCTTGTAACTAAAATTTCTATTGTTTCTGCCAAAATGGAGGACTTTTCAAACAATAAATTCCATCTGCTATTTACTAGCCCAGGGCCATTAATCTATCACAGTGGTTCTCAACCTTTTCTATACCAACGCCCCTTTACCAATTATTAGACCTCTCAACGCCCCCCACCAGGAAAATTCAATTCTTAAGTCTTGGAATGTTGAATACGGTCATGCAAATCTTCCCTGGAAATGAAACAACAGCTTAACATAACATGAAAGAATTTTATTCAAACAAACAAAAACGCAGTAACGTAAAATAAAAACAATGTGCCACACAAAAATAATACAAAAATACTAGTGAGAGCCTTGCGCTTGGTGTTTTCCAGCCAATATCTTCACAAGGTTGGATAGAAGTCAGGTTCAACCTCAGTGCACCTGAGGCTGTTATATTAAGCCTGTTACGATATTTGGACTGCATGTAAAGGACATGGCTGAAACCCTGTTCCACTAAATATGAGGTAGGGAATGCCAAGAGAAGAAGACGAGTTCTTTTCCAAAGAACTGGATAACGTTGCCAATGTGTTGCCCACATACCACGCCAGCCAGAGGTGCGGAAGGTTACCTGGGCCTCATCGTCATTTTGTACATCAACAAGCTCCTCCTGGATCTCAACTTCAAATTTCGTAACATCTGATTTGAAGGGCTGTACCACCCAGTCAGGGACGTCAAGCTTTTGAAGATCGCTGAATCGGATTTCCATGTCAGCCTTCATCATCTTTAAGTGGTCGATGTAACGGAGTAGATGTTCATCAGTCAGTTTCTCGGACACCTGTGAATAAATTCAATAAAAGCACATTAAAAAACAAGTAGTTTTTAAATAAAAATTTCTGAAATTTATTAAAAAGTAAGTATTTAGTAAAATCAATTACCTTCATCAATTTAGGAAAATGAGCCAGCTGACGCCGTCCAATGCCTTCCTGGTATATGTTCAGCTTGGCGATGAAGCTGCAAATTACAGATTTGCAGTGAATCAGCGTCACTTCATTTCCTTGTAATTTAATGCTGATCTCATTCATTTTTTCAAAGATGTCTGCCAGGTAGAAAATATCGCATTGACTTAACAACACTTGTTCCTTGAGAGTTGCATCAGTATCCTCAAAAAACTCTAAAACTGTGCTGAACAACTCACACAAACGGGAAAGACAATTGCCTTTCGAGAGCCAGCGCACCTCGGTGTGAAGTAGCAGACGCTCAAAAATTTCATCATTGTCCCCACAGAGTTGTCTGAACACTCGGTCATTCAGTGCATTGGCCTTTATCTTGTTGATGGCCTTAACTGCCACACTCAGTGACTCGTGGAGAGGAGGGCCGACTTTTTTCGCCACTAGATTATGACGGTGCAGCACGCAATGGACTGTCAATTTACAGAGCTGGGCACTTGCGTTTTTTTTTGCGGTACTGCGGTACTACCGTGTTGGTCGGTACCGCGGAAAGTACCGCGGGAAATTTGAATGCGGTAGCGGTACTGCTGTACTTTCAGCGATCCTTTGCGGTACTGCGTTATGCGGTACCGGTTTGGTAGTGCGGTAGTAGTACCGCAGTACCGCAAAAAAACGCGCAAAAAAACGCAAGTGCCCAGCTCTGCAGTGTCAAAATGTGTGGAGCCCACTTTTTCAATAGAGTAGTGAAACCACGGTACCGTCCAACCATGGATGGAGCCCCATCGGTGGCACATGCAATGATGTTGGCAGCTGGAATAGAATTGCAACTCAAGTATTCTTCAACTGCATTAAATATGGTCTGCCCTTTAGTGTCGGTTTCCAAATACTTGGAGAACAAAAACTCTTCGGAAATTTCACCAGATGACAGATAACGAACATAGGTCATCAGCAAAACGTTATTATCTGAGACAGTTGTCTCGTCAGCCTGAAGAGTGAACGGATTTTCTCGCAGAATGGCACACAACTGCTCCTCACTATCCAATGCCATTTCATTGATTCTCCTTGACACAGTGTCATTGCTGAGGGGGATGGATTTTAGAACCTGCGAAGGGTCACATTCCATAACAGTGCAAATAGCTTCTTTAATAGCAGGAAGAATCAGCTTTTCTCCAACTGTGAATGGCATTCCACATTTGGCAATAAGGAGAGAGATATTATATGAGGCAACTAAGCCCTTCTCAGTTTGGTTTACGTTCTTTTTGAATATGCTACTGATTGTGCTTCTGGCATGTCTTTCTTTGAGGTCTTTAAAGAATGCAAGGTCTTTGTCAGTTTTATCAGGATGGATTTTAATTATGTGCTCCTTCAGGCGTGAGGGTTTCATGGCCTCGTTAGAGAATACTTTCTCACACAGTAAACACATAGGAAGCCGTTGATTCGTAGGAGAAGGTACGAAGCCATAGCTGAGATATTCAACATTATACTGACGACACTTTTTCTTGCCTTGTGACATCGCGAAAACTGTAAAAACATTCAGAAATTTTATTTTTAGTTAAGTTAGCTGTTAGCGTAAGAAATGTTTTTATTTGTATGCATAAAATAAGTTTTATGGTAAACTAGCCTAAATTATACTTCTGCGAGCTGAATATTTTGCTATATCTTTAACAAAATGGAATCATGTTTGCTGTATTAATGTATTTAAATGTTTTTCCTAGCAAGGATGTTACTAACAACTATACTAGACTATATACTAGACAACTATTTAAATGTCAGTTGACTAATAGAAGACGGCTTTAGTAAAATTACAAAAACACTTACCGAAAAAATGGCGTCTACTCACTTCCAATAATTCACAATAAATGACATAATTACTCAAGAGCCATCTATTGAGAGAATGTTGAACTTGACATAGTGACAATTCTCCCAGTAGATGGCGCTTGAGAAATTACATCAGCTGAGTGGATTCCATACTTTTCGGTAAGTGCTTTTGCAATTTTGCTAAATTAAAAGGTTCTAGTAACCTTGTTTCAGCCACTTAATTTCATTCAAACATTCAAATTTAATGTAGATTCCAGAACTGTGTAGATGAAATTCATTGAAACACATGAACGCCCCCCATTAGCTGACTAACGCCCCCTTTTCAACTAACCAGCTTCTAACGCCCCCCGACACCCAGTGAACGCCCCCGTTGAGAACCACTGATCTATCAAGATTTTTTTGGAGTTTATAAGAATTTTCTCTATTTGTAATTGGGGTTACTACTTTAGTGTCATCTGCAAATTTAGAAATTTTACTACTGTACCTACTCCCTTCTCTAAATCATTTAGATAGAAAATAAAGAGTAATGGATCTAACACCGATTCCTGTGGTATCCCACTTTTCACTTTCTGCCACCTGGATTTACGACCATTTGGAATTACTCTCTCTTTGTCTTCTAACCATTTTTCTACCCACTATATAACTGACTCGAGTATCCCATGAGCTTTTAATTTATATCGAAATCTCCTATAGAACTTTGTCAATGACTCGAGTATCCCATGAGCTTTTAATTTATATCGAAATCTCCTATATGGAACTTTGTCAAGTGCCTTACTAAAATCAAAATAAATAACATCTGTATCATTTCCATTATCTATCTGTTCAGTTACGGTACAAATTCTAAAAAATCTAAAAGATTAGAAAAACAAGACCTTCCCGATCTAAATGCATGTTGTGAATTTAAAATATTAAAATTATCCAAATGATCTTGAATATTCTTCTTTATAATTCTTTCTAGTATCTTTCCTACCAGTAATGTTAAATTAACAGGCATATAATTTCCTACTTCCTTTTTAAAAAAATACGCTTTTCTGTAAATGGGTACTACATTTTCTTTTTTTCTATTCTTCAGGTACCACTGCATAATTAATAAACCTAGCAAACAAAATAGTTAGTGCCTCAGATAAGCTATCCTCCCCTTCTCTGAGAATCCCAGTGTAATATTATCAGGTACAGCAGCTTTATTTAACTTCATCATATAATCACTCGCCTAATATCATCCTTTCTTATATGAATCTTGTTGAGAAAGCCAGTGTTTACAGAATCTAAAGAATTAAAAACCAAGTTATTCATATTTTCTTCAGTTAAAACCAGATGAGGTGGGTAGAAGTGAAGGAGATATATACTTAAGTAGCTTTTTCAAGAATACTTCCTAGGAAGTACTTTTTTTTTAATACTTTTACTCTAACTTAAGTACACAATCTTGGGAAAATTTTGTACTTTAACTTAAGTACTGTACAATGTTGTGAAAATTTAAAAGTACGAAGTAACAAAACGGTTGTATGCTTGACAATTTCATTCAAAATTCGTAAACAAATTCTGGAAATAAGAAATTTTGTATATAATACATACTTATTAGGGATGTACTTATATATCGGTATCTGTATCGGTGGATTTTAGAAAATATCGGTATCGGCTGAGATTTCAAAAGTACGATTTTCCCAAAATTATGAATAAAAGACTATTAACAGGATGAAATTTCAAATATTTTATTGTTTTATCACTTCACATAGCTCATTATTTTTTCACAAGGGTTAAGTTCTCGTGTAAAAATAGCAGCTCCTTTGTATGTTCAGGAGAGAGCCGATTTCTAGCAGCACTGGCAATGTTTCCTCCAATACTGAACATGCATTCACTTGCAACTGTTGTTGATGGTGCTCCCAAAAAACACATTTACTAAGCCCAACATAGGCCCACAATCCAATTGTATAACAAACAAAACTATGACATCTAATGCAGTGTTGCCATCTTCAATGAAAAGGATTATTGCTTTGTTGCCAAATTTTCAACACAGAAAATAAATTATGAATATGTTACAAAAATTTGACAAACTAATAAACCCTAGCTGGATATCTGTATCGGCCGATACTGTTTTTAATGATCGGTATCGGTTATCGGCTAAAAAGCGATATCGGTACATTCCTAATACTTATTATAATAAATCATTCGATAATAAATTATAGTTTGTAATATAATAATTCCTACTTCTGTATCCTAATGAAGTCATTTGCCATAATGATGTTTATTTTATATTGTTATAATTTGTAGTGTATTTTATTTCATTTTTGAAAAAGTGCTTCGTACTTTTCAATACTTCACTACATTATAAAACACTCAGAGCTGGGCAGTATTTAAATACATTTGTATTTAAATACATTTGTGTATTTAGAACTGTATTTATAAATACATTGTTTTTCATGTATTTAAATATAGTATTTAAATACTTTAATGAGTATTTAAATACAATGTATTTAAATACTCAAAATATAAAAATGTAAATACTTTTACTGGTTTAATACACGTTCTGTACTAGCACAGTACGACGCGTCGACAGTGTAGTACAGCATGGTTCATGTTTCAACGTGTCAGTTCAATCAGTTGTGTGCCACTCTTAGTCGAAAGCGGTTGATTTCTTTATCGTGTGCGTGTCATGGCTTAGTGAATTAGTGAATGCATATGTTAAAATTTGTATGTATTTAAAATGTATTTACAAATGTATTTAAATACAATTGATGTATTTTGTATTTAGTATCTAAATACATTCGTAAAATGTATTTAGTATTTAAATACATTTCTCCCATGTATTTAGTATTTAGTATTTAAATACATTCAATGTATTTATTGCCCAGCTCTGAAAACACTTACTTTTGTACGTCAACTTAAGTACTTTTGATAACGTGTACTTTTACACTAACTTGAGTACATTTTTTAAAGATTACTTGTACTTTAACTTAAGTAACAAATGAAAGTACTTTACTCACCTCTGGTTAAAACAGTTAAAATAAATAACACTGCCCAACAAAAAAAAACATTTTTTGCTGCTGATTTAATTCTAAGACCTGTTTCTGGATAATATTGATGTGCTGATTTCAAAATCACCTTAGATTTTGTCCATCACATCAGGTTTTCGTGCAATGCAATATGCCTATTTTGGGTGATCCATGAAGGGCGCTTATCAAAATTGATGATTTTTGAGACCTGTTAACAGCTGTTTTCCAGTTAAAATTTTATCTGTGAAATACGCAAATCTGTGCATTAAATCTAAAGGTCATGTACAACATATTAAAATATTGGGTATCTGTGATTTCCCCAGGTGTGAGCGTGACGTCATGATCATGGATTCATTTTTTGCTTATTTAAACACTTAATCACTTTATGTGTCAATATTACCATTGTATATTAAAGTTCACTCCCTGCACAATTGTTTACTTTTCCATGCTGATTCTGAGTATGTAAACACTTATTTTTTGAAAAGAAAAAAAATTGGGCATAACCCTGCCAAAATGCGATATCTCCAAAATATCCATATTTGATTGCTCGAAAACCTGACGTGATAGGCAAAAACTAAGGTGATTTTTTAAATCAGCACACCAAAGTTACCTAAAAACAGGTGTTAGAATTAAATCAGCAAAATTGGTGTTGGGCAGTGTAATCATTAAAAATAACAATATCCTGTTTATTTTCGAATATGCTATCATGATGTTCTATAGGGCTGATCCTATCCTGTTTTTTATTGTATTTATAGCAACTAAAGAATTTCTTTTATAGTTATTGCTGTTTCTAGCAAGATTTATTTCACTGTGCCTTTTGCTACTCTTAATCAAACTATTTAACTTATTTCTTAATTCCTTATAATTATCCGAGTCCACGAGGGTATTATATACTGCTTTTAAATTCTGTGAATGCTCTTTTCTTGTCTTTAATCATTCTAGCTATTTCCTTATTTCACCTCAAAGGTTTCCTAATCATCATCTTCATAATAATTCTGAAAGGACTACATCTACATTGTATATCGTAAAATTTCTTTGAATGTAGACCACATCTCGATAGCATTTTTTATTGGCAAATCCCATTTTAGATGTTCAATAGGAATAATATTCCTTTTCATATAGGCCTAGACTACGTTATCATTTTTTATTATAGGCCAAGTTTAGCTTATAAACAAATACAGTATTAGGAAAAGTAATGGGTAGCTAGTTTCAATATGATCTACAGAGGCTAAGGCTACCAAAGACCCTAAGATCCACTCTAAGGTTAGCCAGAGAGAAAGGAAAGAGTAGGGGGTTAAGAGAAGAAAATAAGGGGTTAAATAAGTAGCAACACCTATCACTCATGGGTTAACATTCATTCAGAAAAAGAGGAGAGAGACTCACCATCATCATCCGTCGGCCATTGCCAACAAGTCAGAAAAATAGTCGGAGAGAATAGGAAAGGGGTGAAAGATGAAAAGAAGTAAAATAAGAACGCTTACAAACCATGCAAACACAGTCTTAACTCAGTCATACCATGCAAACTACAAACATGCAAGTAAAGAGAGTTACAGAAATGCAAGTAAGGAGAGGATAAGAAAAAAAAAAGTAGGTAAAGTTAAACAAAAAGTGGGTTAGTTTACTCTACGAGCTACATCTACGTTCATGTTAGTCTATTTTTATTTTTTATTTTATTGCTGGCATCACACAAGCTGTCATTAATCGTCAACAGACTCATCCTCGACCACCAGCCCCCAGAGCTCCTGTTACTAATTTTTTTTTTATTTTAAACAACGTTAATATTTTTAAAATGCCTATCTAAACGGTTCTTAAACATATTAACGCTGGTAGAGTGAACGACCTACGCGGAAGATTATTCCATTTATCAATTACTTTAAACGTAAAGTTTTTAGCGATATTAGTAATGAAACGTCTGCCACGCAACTTAAATCCGTTATTACGAGTATTGCTATTATCGAAAGTGAACAGTTTGTCAAAATTTACATTATCAATGTTATTAACGATTTTGAAAACTTCAATAAGCTCCCCCCTTAATCTCCTAGTTTCGAGTGAATGCAAGTCTAACACTTTAATCCTATCTTCATAAGGCTTGTTGCGCAATGACGGAATTAATTTCGTGGTACGACGCTGAACCCTTTCTAACCTATGAATATCCTGAACGGCATATTCTAAATGAGGCCTGACTAGGGACTTGTAAAGGGGCAATGTAATATCCTTAGATTTAAATTCGAAATTACGCGCTATGAAGCCTAACATCCTATTAGCTTTTGCGCAAGACTCCAGGCACTGGTTCCTAACCTTTAAATCCTTAGATACGCGTACGCCTAAATCTACTTCCTCGTCAACGCTCGCTAACTCTCTACCATCCATCGTGTACGTGTAATTATTGTTACGAGAACCTATATGCAAAACTTTACACTTGTCTACGTTAAATTGCATCTGCCACTTAACCGTCCACTCCATAATCCTATTTACATCGTCTTGGAGCCTATTTCTATCGTCCTCGTTAACAACCCTACCGCCTATTTTAGTATCGTCCGCGAATTTTGACACGTTACTAGTCAATCCTCTATCTATGTCGTTAATGTAGATTACGAATAGCAATGGGCCTAACACAACCCTGTGGGACACCGCTACCTACATCCAACCACCCCGATTCACAACCATTAACGACGACCCTCTGTCTCCTAGCACGAAGCCATTCCTCTAACCAGTTAGCTACCTGACCGCGTATACCGTGCGCTTTAACCTTCGCAATTAATCTTCTATGCGGAACTGTATCGAACACCTTTTTAAAATCTAAATAAATAACGTCAGCTGCTCTATGACTATTGTATTCGCGCACTATTTCGTTATAAAATTCTAACAAATTAGTTAAACAAGATCTATGGCGTCGAAACCCATGCTGACTACTATTAATCAAATCTCTACTTTCTAAGTGATCGATGATACGATCCCTAACTACAGATTCCAAAAGTTTACCAACAATTAACGTTAAGCTAATGGGCCTATAATTGCTAGCTAGTGTGCGGTCGCCTTTTTTAAAAATAGGCGAAACGTTAGCCAATTTGAAGTCTTCAGGAATAATCCCCGTTTCGAGTGACTGATTAAAAATCTTTGTTAAGGGGCCTACAATAACATCTTTCAAATGTCTGGGATAAAAAGCGTCAGGGCCGCCTGGAGCCTTGCTAACTTTTACCCTATCGATATAATGCGCAATCTCACCCTCGTAAACAGTTATTTCATCCAAAATAGTCTCGCTACTAAATGGAACGATATCGTCCACGTCGGGGACATTATTTACGTCTTCTAGGGTAAAAACTGTCGCAAAAAAGTTATTGAAAATACCCACCATCGCCTGAGCGTCAGAAGCCAAAGCGCCATTAACATCCACTAGAGGACCTATGTTATCTTTTATCGGCTTACGATTATTGACGTATTCAAAAAACTTTTTTGGATTATGTTTACTATCCACAGCTATAAGTATCTCTAAATTACGCTTAGCATTCCTAACTGATCTTTTAACCTGACGTCTAAGCTCGATATATCTATTAAAGTTAGCTGCCGTGTCATTGCGCTTATTAAGTCTATACGCTCTGTTACGCTCGTTTATGAACTCGCCTATTTCCCTAGTCCACCATTTGGGCCTACGAGGAATAAACTCCCTTTCAATATTCATAAAACTTTCTTTAAACGCCTCCCGATGCAAATTTGTGTCATTACCCATAAATAAGTTATCCCAGTCCACTACTCCCATCCTATCCGCAAAACTATCAAAATTAGCCCTACGAAAATCAGGGACTTCTATTACGTTACTATCCTTAGTGTTTTCTATCAATAACTTAAACCTAAGAATTTGATGATGACTACATCCTAAACTCGCCAACTTCTAAACCTTCGACTATATTTTCGCCGTTCGTCATCACCAAATCTAAAATATTGTCACCGCGTGTTGGTTCAGTAACCATCTGTCGTAAAAAATTATCCTCCATGAACTCAATCAATCTCAAACCCTCCTCATTACCAGTAAAAGTCTCGTAATTAACATTAGGGCAGTTAAAGTCTCCGACAATTATACTGTTCCGATTATGAATAAAGTTATCAAGAAGTGCGTAAAATCTAGTATCGGTATCGACGGGTTGAACGGGAGGTCTATAAACAACAAAAATTAAAACTAATACTACGCGCCCTAACCAACGCATATCGCATTAATTGCTGCCGGAAAATCTATCTTAACCTCGATAGCCCTAAGGGAATTACGAATGTACAGCAAAACGCCGCCACCAAACCTATGTAACCTATCATTAGTAAAGAGTTTAAAACCCGGTATATCAAGTTCCCCCAACAAGTCCCGAGTCACGGTATTTAACCACGTTTCAGTGATAGCAACTATATCGTAGTTGCCGGAATAAATTATCGCCTTAAATTCGTTTAATTTATTTCTAATACTATGCCCGTTACAATAAAAGAAGTTTAAGTTATTTTTTACCACGGGCCCGCGTTTTAAACTATTTTTCACGTCGGGCCTGCCTTCCCCGGACCCACAATGTTTAAAGAAGGCTTCGACCTATACAGCTTTCGTATGTTTTCGTCAATTAACCTGCCTAGCATTACCTATTTCATTAAAATGCAACCCCATCTTTTATAAAAAGGCTAGGATCACTGAATTCTGACCACAGCTTTACGAAGGGTACATTTTCCTCAGCACAAATCTCTTCTAATTTATTATTAAAAAATATTGTTTTAGACGTAATCCTAAGACCCAAACCGTGCCTAGTAGGGGTAATACCTAGAACTAAAGACCTATCTGACCTCGCCTTTAGGGACCTAATTAACCCCCTATATCTCGCCAAAAGGTCAGGCATTCTCGTATCGGGCCTATACGAGTCGTTGCCCCCTACCATCGTCACCAACATCGAGTGACGGGAGGCAACGTCAATCCTATCCACTTCGTCTCTAACTCTGTCAACCCTGGCCCCAGGGAGACAGACGCTCCTCCTCTTGGTTGGATGCCGTTTAACAAACTCTGTGTCCATATGGCACACTAAAGAGTCCCCAATTAAAATAGTTTCCCCCTCATTCACGTCCCTTTCCAAATGGGCGAAAGGGTTCGAAACCTCGATAAAGGCGGGGGGGGGGGGGATTCCTATCACCTAACGTACGCAGCCTAGCTCCACCTTTAACTTCTCTAAATCCTTCCCCATCTACTAATCTCGGACCAACCTTAACCCCTTCCTCAACTCTATCCAACCTTCCCGACAAGCTACCTAAACTAGAAACTAGGTTAGCACCTCATCCTTCAAATTACTAACGTCTTCAACGTTAGTATTGGTTCGGCTTTCGTCAACCGTAGCCCTACCCCTGCCCTCATCAAGCGTTGCAAGTCTTTCCGTTACCTCACGTACACTGCGTTTTATGTCAACTATTTCCTCCATTAACTCGCAAAACAAACAAACTGATCTCTCGGTAATCGTCATAGGACCGCCGTTATAATCTTTAAATTCCAAATACCACCGGTTTACCCCGCATCTAACACACGACGCTTTCTGCGACGGCATCACGCAGTTAAAAATTAGTTTATAACCATCACAAGTTTAAGTTAAATTAAGCCGGCACGCTATGAAAACTTCTAAATCGCTAAAAACCACTACTATTCAATTACTTAACTATAACAATGTGAATATAAACGCAAGTATATAAAAATCAAAACTTTCCAAAAGTAAAATTCTTAGCAATATGTAAAAGTAGATGCAATATCAGAGAGCTCAGGAAATGCGTCCGTTCAGTACAGAGTCTCGCTGATATGATATTGGGCATATCAGTCTGGCTGATATGATATTGGGCATATTTTATGGCATATACTATAGTGTGGGAGAAGGAGCAGTGTGGGGTTTGGTATGGGTGGGTAAAATTGTGGATGATTGGGGTATACAGTGTGGGCAAATTCAAAATTCACTTTATAAATAAATATTTCACCTACCCTACCCCCAACACGCCAATTTGCTCATAATTTTATCTACCCACAGTGTACTCTGTACAGCCTCATGCCCCCCAGTCCTCAACATTTTAGTATCCATTTTTTATCACAATCTCTACGAAAAGTATTCATGAAAAACATTGAATTTTTTAAAATTTTGCATATTTATCTTTCAAAGATGAAATATATTAGATTTGGAAAGCGCTTTAATGGTATTTATTGCTGGTAAGAAAAGCTGATAGCTCACTCCTTATCTTTTTATTAATTAAAGGTGTTATTGTACAGTAGGTTGATGTTGGAAGGTAGGTGGATAACTAATGAATAGGAGAAATTTAGTATATTTATGTAGGATAAAATACTTTGAAAAAAGGATTGACTGTTAAAGCTAGTTCTTAATTGCTTAATTTTTTTAATTATGTAGCTATTTACCTTATGGGAATTATGTGTATTTTTTCCTTAAAAAATAATGGAAGGAATCTCTTGTTTTATCTTTAATTTTTATGAAAAATACAACTGAATGTTTAGAATTTATTTTTTGCTATCGTCTGATACCACTACATAATTCATCAGCATTTTAGAAATGCAAAATTTTTTATTTAGTGTTTGCAGAATAATTTTTTTGTGTGTAAATTGTAGGGATGTACCAATATCAGTTTTTAGCCGATAACCGATACCGATATCCAGCTAGGGTTTATTAGTTTGTCATATTTTGTAACATATTCATAATTTATTTTCTGTTGAAAATTTGGCAACAAAGCAATGTGGGCCTATGTTGTGGGCCTATGTTGGGCTTAGTAAATGTGTTTTTTGGGGAACTTAGCTCAGAGATATTTGGGAGGATTACAGGAAAATTCACCGAAGACAAATCACCGACAATTAATTCACCGACGGACAATTCATCGACAAACAATTTACCAATGAACAATTCACCACTAACTATAATTCGTCGCATAATAATTCGGTGAATAAATATGATCTAAGTCGTAAGCAATTGATTTTTTAAGTTTTTTTTACAGAAATATAAAAATTTTAAAATTTTATTTAAGGGTTATAAAAATTTATTTAACATTTAAAAGCACTCTAAAAGGAGATGTTGTGAGCTATTCCTCTTAAGAAAGAAATGATACACTGGTTTGGCTCGTAATTTTCAACAAGTCTTCTTATTCTTTCGGCATAATCGCGATATTTTCTTCTCTTTTTAGGAGGCTCTTGGCCTCCAATATACTGTTCAATTTTGGCTTCATTTAACGTTTGCTCCCGTTTAATGCATTCTATAAATTTCCAAATGTTCGGATGGTAGGCAGTCAGCTGCTCTTCAAACGCCCTATGCCACCCTTCGACATTATTGTTTGTACTAGTGTACCCGTGCCGTCAAGAATGACGGCAAAATATATATGAACCACGAAAATGGAGACTGCTGCAGAAATAAGACGACGATTGGCAAGAGAACGACAACGTAGGAGAAGAGCAAGCTTATTAAGTCAGGAATGATACCTTGAACACTGTTAGTATAAAAAAGGATAGGATCATTATAAAATATATTTATTATTATTCCCGTCGCTTCGCTGACGGTTAGACAGGCTAAACTACAAAAAAAGAACCCAGCCGTGAAAATTTTGAGCTTCACATTGTGTCAACATTTCTGAATCTGGTATCTCCCAAAACCTCCTCACCATTCATACAACTTGGGGGCTAACCCACTCCCCCATTACCCCCACCCCTCCCCATTACCACACCCATCCCCCATTACCCCCTGCCTCACCCTTCCGCCCACCCCAACCCTTCCCCCCACCCCACCCTTCCCCACCCCCACCCTTCCCCCCCACCCAACCCTTCCCCCCACCCTCACCCTTCCCCCATTGCTAAACTACAGAAAAGAACACAGTCATGAAAATCTTGAGCTTCACATTGTCGCCCGTAATACAATAATTCATAGCTTCTAATTATTCCTATCTAATTCCTTCAGAGCGTGACACAATTCTGCAACAAACAGACAGACATATAAACAAACAAACAAAACTTGGCTATTATTATAATGGGGATTAGGCAAGTTATGCAAGACAGCCTCGTAAACGTTCCACATTTCGTGTTGAAATTGAGGGGGTCGACGTCGGTGCCTCCGATCTCGACGTCCTATCCAAGTGTCTTCGAAATAGATCACGACTTCTTGCACCTCAGGAGGAAAAATGTCGTTATCACACAATGTTTCAAATGACTCTATGCGTAAGCACAAATGCTAATGCAGAAAGCATACGCAGACTTAAAGCAAATTCTGCATCCATTTCATACCTTTGCTTTAAGTCAGTGGTGCACAAACTTTTTTGATGTGAGGGCCAAGCGAAGAAAATAAATGTATTAGCCTACTTACTTTCCATCTAAGTCATAAATTGGGTCACTTTTATATTCTAACTTTTTCATTGAATTGAAAAGACCCGTGGGGAACACATTTGGCCCGCGGGCCAGGGTTTGTGCATCACTGCTTTAAGCCATGTGCTTGAATTGTACGCATGACACATTGGGAAAAGTGGAAAAAGCAGCCTCGCTGCTTGGTGTTGCGAAAAACATGCTTACAAGCTTTAATCATTGCGTTCTCATAATCTGTCGTTATTGATAATGGGGGTCGATGAAGGCTCAAAGTTCTTTATCTTTTCCAAAAAAGTCCTATAGGTTTCCTCCGATTTGTCTGGTAGCAACGCATACACTAATGGAATTGAAAGGTTTTCTTCTAAGCCATGCAGTGTGTACAATTGGTAGAATAATAAAGGCGCTGCTTTAAATGTTCCGTCGGCGTTCCAGTGTTTGCTTTTAAATAACAATTGGAGATTTCGTTTTGTGGCAAAGACTATAATGCGGTTTTCGATATTCCCTGAGTCAAAATATAAAAAATCTTCTCCATTGGGCAATTTTGTATAATCCAGAGGAAAATTTATGTCTTTGCGATGAGTTGGAAGGGCCGGTCCTGAGGTTTTTTTTGCATCTAATGTTTCTCATTGTCCTTTTCATGCTTTCTGTACTTGGAAGTTTTCCGACTGCTGCTTGACTGCATCCAGCAAAAGCATCAGATAATATCATATGAGGGGAGTAAGTTGTTTTTTTAGTTTTCTCACGAACCTTCTCACAAATTCTTGATGCTTCAACACTCGCCGCATCTGCAGTGTGATTGTGCTCTTTCGAATGCTTAATTATATCATCACCAACCGTAGTCACTCGAGCCCGACACTTAGTTTTCCGATAATGCTCACATTTCCAATGTATTTTCTCTTTATTTTGCTTTTCTTTGTCGAATAAATGCCCACTAATGTATAGATTTTTCTTTTCTTTCTCTGACTCAACGAATTGTAGCGCCATACTAAAGGGTACTGGACGATGAATGATTTACTGAAAAGAAAAGACCATCATTTTAGACAACGTGTATATCCATGAAATTTAAATTATCCTACACATATCCAATGATAAAAAGATAGTTTAGAAGTAATACAAGTCTTACATTATAAAAAGGGAATAAAATCTCAGTTAAAAAAAAGTAAAGTAACTGCAGCAAAAAGTAAAAACACACAAAATAAAACATAAAATTAAAATATATCAAAAAGAAAATAAATCAAAATAAGTATCACAGTAAATTACCTGAGTGGAGTGGAGCTTCGACTCGAACTGAACTAAACTTAATTTCAATGTAAGTTGGTAATGTTGGTAGGTAAAATTAAGCGTTGCCAGTTGGTAGGTTTTTACATTTTGTGTCATACGGTGTCGGGGAGTCGTTCATCGGCAAATTGTCCGTCGATGAATTGTCCGTCGGTGAATTGTTTGTCGATGAATTGTCCGTCGGTGAATTAATTGTCGGTGAATTGTCGTCGATGAATTTTCCGCACACGATTTGGGAGCACCATCAACAACAGTTGCAAGCGAATGCTTGTTCAGTATTGGATAGAGATGGAACCCGGTTTTTAACCGGTGATGAAAATTTTTAATCGTCACCGAAACCGATGATAAGAACCGGTTTTCACATTTTTGCGCAAGTCTCCGATCACTTTGGTCCATTTTCTATGAAACAAACGTTTCCAAACGTTTAAAAACAGTAATTACGTTTTGCATCGTTTCGTATCGTTTTTTGTTTGTTTATAAGTGTAAATAATTGATGCTTCAGTCTTGAATGTTGTGAGGATGATTGCACATTAGGGTGGATCACTTTTCACTTTTTTTAAAAAATTATAGCTGGTCAAAGTTTTTCCCATGATTTGGTTCAGTGGAAGTACACTGACACCATTTTTACCCAAATCGATCAATATTTAGGGGTCGCGCATCGACCTTGAAAATTTCAATTTTGGAAATTTGGCCAAATTGACAATTTTTTACTAAATAAAGATAAATCATCAAATGACCATATTTTCTGAATCCTCTCAGTGAAAGAAATCCTCTCAGATACTTACCAAGTTGATAGAACAAGTGGTTTAGAAGTTATACTCACCTTGAGATAGCATTAAAATTTAAAATGCCGTATTTGTCCCCGTACCTCCATATGCTGTCTGCCATTGTCTGCTTTTTAGGATAAGATAAAACGAATAAGGAAAGATCAAATGTATTTTGTATTAAAACGGTTTACCGATATAACTAAAGGCACTTACTCCGGTGCCCCTAACTAGGTTCAAAAACTATGAATCGTGGTTAGAACACACGTCATCTTAAGGCGTGCGCCAAGTACTCTCTCTGCTAACTCCCTTTCCCTCTGCGCTACGTCATCTTGGCAAGTGACGACTTCTTGAAGAAGTCACCGAGTTCTTTCCGGCTCTTTTCCACGAGCTGAAGAAGACCCTGCAGCTGTGACTCGTCTTTTGTGAGTGTTCGTGTAATCTTCTATCAGTTTTATCCCTCTCTTTGCCACGTCGTTGGTAACTTTCAAATGCGAGATGACATTCTTCAGATCACAGTAGTTCTTATCTTGATCCCACTTATTCACCGGCAGAGTGAGCCACGTAGACGCGCACACCTGCAGGCCTGTGAACACGAACCACGATGACTCATCGATCAGGTCCGGAAGGCGCGTCGTGTCATCAACCGAGACGTTGTCATACGTGAAGTCCTCGGGCACAGCGAGGCGGCACAGCTTCTTTGCCATCTCGTGCTTCACAGTGTCTTCCACTTTGTTACTGCAGAGGGCGAAAACGACGGTCTGAGGCCTCAGATACCACAAGTGCCGCCTGATCACTGCCAGTGAAGCCTCTGCAATCTCGCGATCCACAGCTCTGTACTGCAGAAGACGCTGGTACAACACAAGGTCATTCAGCGGGGCATCAGCTGCGACAGGAGCCGCCAGCCAGGCAGGTGCGTAGAGGAGTGCAGTAAATAGTACCACTCTGAAGTTTCTGTACCAGCTCGTCGTCGAACTCCAGCTGACCGCTGAACATCAGGAGCTTCGTGTAGTAGATGATCTGAAACGAATACGCACTGTGATGTATAAATACCGATACCACTCCATATAAGTTTGTTTAATGGTAAATTATTTATCTTATTTTTTTATGGTAGGGACTTCAAATGGCTGTTTGCAGAAGGCAATACAATATTTAACTTCTAATTCAAAATACCAACCTTGGCCATCCACCTCGCATGATGGTAGGCTTCTGGGCGCATGAAGTGTGTGCCACGACGTGGCTGGGCCCCGAGTACCAGGAGTGTAATCTCCGCCACTTCTCGGTAGTCTTCTCTGACAAGACCAGAAGCGGTGCCGAGGAACTTGACTGCCTCATCTCGGAGCTCCATCAGCCACGTCACCTCCGCCAAATGCTCGATCTCCAGCTCGCGATAAGTCGAGAGGTCGAGCTTGTCCCACCTGAAAGGGGTTATGAAAATATTGCATGAAAACGACTGAAGTTTCCCTTTTCGACTGCTATTAACATCATTAGTAGAAGGACGCTGATATCTCAATTGCTCTGAAGGCAAAAAATCATTGGAGAAAACAAATGCGCCTTAGACTTGAAATTCACCTTCTCCTCAGATACTGGAACAAAGGTTCAGTTGGTGCTGTGGTTCTTCCAAACGCGGTGATGACCACTGCCCCCACGATGAGCTCCATAACGTGATGGCGACAGCCCAGCTGGAAGAGCGGTTTACCAAGCATGTTCTCCAGCCGGACCACCGCACCCTGCACCCTCCCCGTATTGGAGGAAGTTGTGTCGAAGCACAGTCCAATCACGTTGTTCTCGCATCCCCAGTCTTTGAGAGCACGAAAGGTCGCCTGGGCCTGGGACAGACCGGTGCCGTCAGCAACAGTCGGAACGGCCAGCAACTTTCCTTCTGTGCATTGGGGAGCTCCGGAGATGAGAATCGCCTGGCGGTGCTCCAATGATCCAGGAGAGTCCTGAAACGTATGTCATACATGCCAATCCATTATCGTCCACTGGAATATGTCATTCCACTGTCGTCACTGGAACATGTTAATTCACTGTCGTCCACGGTGAGGGCAAAACTGACCTTGATTACTTTACCGTCCCAGTGGACGACAGCATGCCTCGGAGATACGAAGGATTTCTGCACAGCTGTCGACACTTCACAACGATGTGCCACTCCTCCACGGCGAGACGTGTCCTTCGAGATACTGAATTTGTCCAGGTCTGCGGGCCGATCTGCCGAACGTAGGACTGCCGCCACGACACTTGCCACCTATGTGCGAAATTGAAAGGAAATTGACAAGGATGCGTATGGTTTTTATGTGACAAAATAATCACTAAATTTTCCGTCGTTACGTCTATTATATCTTTGTCAAGGAAAGATCATTACTGATATATACACACCTGATTATTGGACATCCGGAAGCGATCACCCACTTCAATAACAGCCGGTGCATTGAGGATGCGGTGAGGAAGGCTGATTGATACAGTTGATTCTCTCGGCTGTCGGTATGGTGGTTCTAGCTGTGATTCGGAGTTGCTCGATGATCTGCTTTCTATAGATTCATCGTCGCTCTCAGCTTCGGTTCCTAATTTCGTTTTTGAGGTGCCTGGCTCATCACGAGATTGTTGTCTTGAGAGTTGCCGTTTTCTCTTGACAACGAACACTATCATTCCCACTCATTGTTGCCTGGCGCAGGCCCCGTTGATCCTCATAAAATTTAATATCTTCTTCTTTGTTGTTGTCTGAGAGCAGTCGACTTTTCTGTATCTCTTCAATAGCATCGGGAGCTCCGATGTCCCAGAGCTTGTTCAGATTTTCTGAAAACTTCTCCCTGCCTTTTCCCGCGTCACTGTCTCTCATCTTGCTCTTCTGCAGCGAGCGCCACTCTTCCCACAGTAACTCCAGTTTTCTTTCGCAGTTACGCCTCGTGATCGTCTTTATACGTGCCATGTTCCAAAATGCCAGAACATTGGCCACCGTGTCTTTTACGGCGGCCTTCCTGTCAGTAGTTTCCTGCTTGGCATAGAAGAAGTACTGGAGAACTTGATGGGTGGTTGGCAATTTGGCACCACCGATCGAGGAAGATGGCTGACCAATTAAGAAGACGTCCGTGGCTGACCTTAGAGAAGGTGGTGCTGTTGTTGCTGCTTTCTCTTTTCCAGAATAAGTAACTTTCAGAGTCTTCCCACTCCTGGTTGTTAACAGTTTATCCATTGTACTAAAGTCTAGACTTATCAAACAAGAATCAATTGACACAGTTGATCTGTTAAAAGCAAACTGTGACTAGTAAAAATATTGGTCATAGACAGAGCGTGTGTGTGTAATTACTAATTGGGATTTTAGGATGCGCCAGCTGCTGATGCTATGATTACGTCCATAACGGGGGACAAATACGGTATTTTAAATTTTAATGTTATTTCTAGGTGAGTGTAACTTCTAAACCACTTGTCCGATCAACTTGGTAAGTGTCTGAGAGGATTTCTTTCACTGAGAGGATTCAGAAAATATGGTCATTTGATGATTTATCTTTATTCAGTAAAAAATTGTTAATTTGGTCAAATTTCCAAAATTGAAATTTTCAAGGTCGATGCGCGACCCCTAAATATTGATCGATTTTGGTAAAAATGGTGTCAGTGTACTTCCACTGAACCAAATCATGGGAAAAACTTTGACCAGCTATAATTTAAAAAAAAAGTGAAAAGTGATCCACCCTATTGCCCACTGATCAGTTAAGATTCTAAGATTTAATACTCCATCATGTCAAAGAAATCAAATGCTTGGTATCATTTCACTCGTAAGAATAAAGAAGAAGCAGAGTGTATGACAATATGACATGTCACAAAGTTTGTGTTGTGGAGGTTCTACTTCAAGTTTATCATCCCACATGAAAAATATTCATGGCATAAACATCGACCAGATTAATCAGCCATTGAAGAAATAAAGAACAGTGGAAGAGTTTGTGCAAAAAAAGTCCATAGAAGAGGAAATTTCGAAACTTGCGTGTGTAGATGGACTGAGTTTCCAATCAATTGCTAAAAGTGAATTCATTCAAGAAAGCCTAAGAAAGATAAAATATGACAAGCCTCATCCAACTTCCCATAATGGTGTCAGAAAAATGGTGCTTAGTTTTTACGAGAAAAAGAAACATGAATTGGTCAACTACTTCAAGAATCAGGTGAGACAAGGAATCCGCTATTCGTTAACTATGGATGAGTATACATCTTTGCAAAACCAAAAATATATTAATGTTCATGATGAAAATCAACATTGGTCTCTTGGTCTCATGAAAATAAATGGTTCTCTCGGTAGCACCAAAACTATTGCAATCGTTAGGAAAAGATTGGAAGACTTTGGCTTGGACCTAGATAAGCATATCGTGGGTTGCACTACCGACGGTGCCTCGGTAATGGTCAAATTTGGAAGAGAAATGGTACTTGATCACCAGCAATGCATTGCACATGCTATACATCTCGCGGTTTCGGATATCTTGTATTCAAAAACTGCTGAAAATTCAGTTGAAGGGGAAAGTGACCCTACCCCAGAAGATGAAGCCATCGTAGATGAACACTCTGCACATGAGTTAAGCGAAGATGAGTGTGAAATTTTATGCACTGATACAATTTTTGAGTCCGACATAGATGACGTAATTGTTCTTCCAAAACTTCGAGAAGATTACTTAAAAGTAATAAATAAAGTGAGAAAAATCTGCCGCATATTTCGAAAGTCTCCTTTGAAAAATGAGAGATTGCAGGATTTTGTCAAAGATGAATTTAATGGAAAGGAAATGAAGCTTATCCTTGACTGTAGAACGAGGTGGAACAGTCTTTTGGCCATGATAGAAAGATTTTTGAAACTCAAAAATTGCATTCCAAAGGCCCTCAGAGTGATACGCTCAACAGAGACGATTTCAGATGAAGAATGGAATGCTCTAAAGAGCCTCTTTGACACGCTTCGTCCACTGGAAATTGTTTTGAAGGGACTCTGCTCCGAAGATGCAAATTTGCTCAAAGCTGAATCTTCCATGAAGTTCATTTTGGATAAATTTGAAAGCAAAAACAATCCTTTAGCTTTTGAGCTACGTCAGTGTCTCATTGATCACTACTCATCGAGAAGACAAAAAGAAGCTGTCGCCTTGCTGAGTTTCCTCCACAATCCCGCGGTCTTGAAAAATGAATCATCAGCACCGTTCCTCTTTCCTTCAAGACAAGCACTTAAGAAGTATGCGGATCATACATTTAAGAGGCTTTTTCCAGAAGCTTGCCAGATTTCAGAAACAGACGACCAAGTCCAATCAATTGCTTCGAAACTCGAAGATTCACAATGCAGCTCAGGTCGTGAAGTAAATGATGACGATCAACTTATGAACGAGTACATGCGAGATGAACAAACTGAAAATGAAACCCAAGAAAGATTCTTCTGAGACCTTAGTAGTATAGCCGCAAAAGGGGAGAGTGCAAGAATGTTGCAAGTTATTATGTAATGTTGCAAAGGGGGTGGGGGTGTTGCAAAAAAAAAAAAAAAACATTAAAAAAAGGAAAAGAAAAAAAAGAGTACTGGCCTTTGTTGCCAACCGTGGTTGCAAGGGGCATGCAACTTGGAGGCGGAGTTCTCCCCCAAGCTATTCCCCCCAAAGGACCAGAAAGAAGGAGGAGAGGTGTTCACCTGGCAGGAGCCAAGTGCATATTAAGACTTCAGCCGAGTAGGCGTTGTTTTATAGGCTCCTAATCAGCCAGAATCAGCCAGTTGGCTGAGCCAAGGGGTAGGGGTACACCTGAAGGAGAGAGAGACACCTGAAGGAGAGAGAGAGAGAGAGAGAGACACCTGAAGGAGAGAGAGGAGTTCTCCCCCAAGTTATTTTCGTTTTCCTAACCTAAGAGGCCTCTAAGGGGTTTTACCAAAGGGCCTGAAAGAGAAGGACCAGAGGTCCTTGCTCGGCTGGGAGCCGAGCTTGAATGATTCTTTCATCAGCTTCTCGGTCTTTTATAAACCTCTATTCTGGCTGAGTTGCCAGATAGCGCAATGTATTCAGTTGCCAGATAGCGCCATGTGTCCCAGAAAACCATATATTAATCATCCATTGTGTACCACAATATATATGACGGTAGTTAATCCAATTAAATTCTGTTTATTAAATAAATAATTTTTACACACTCAATCTTTATTATTATTAAACCTGGAATTGCATACCTTTCCAGTTTTTTTTTTTTTGCAATGATCGGATTGCTCTTGCTAGATATATATTATTATGCTTATATATATATATATACATTCTTTTAAACATCTTATGTTAGGTATATATATATATATATATATATATATATTTATATATATTTATTTTCATATAAAATTTAATTTTATTTTAGTGTTTAACGATTAGAAACAAATTTAACATTAACTTGAACTTCATTAAACTTGAAGTTAAACTTTTCGAAACAAATAACGTAGTTAACCACACATAATTCAACATAGAAAACTTAATAATAGAAAATAATTAATTTTATGGTTAACTAGTTTATTTCGACATAAGTTTACTATAATATATATACAGTCTTTTAAACAGCTTATGATATATATATATATATATATATATATATATATATATATAAACTCTTTCAGCTAAAGAAGCCTTATGTATAGAATTGGTTGTGTAATAGCTGATATTAAACTCTATCAACATGTTCTGAAAAGCACGGCCTATAAATTCCTTCCCCATATCCGTACAAAAATAGCTATATATATATATATAGTGTTTCACTATAGATGTATAGATGTATATAGGGTTTTACAATAGATGTATATAGTGTTTAACGATTAGAATCAAATATAACATTAACGAACTTCATTAAACTTAGTTAAACTTTTCGAAACAAATAACGTAGTTAGCCACACATAATTCAACCACTTTTAAAAGTTTAACTCCCTACCGGTTTGATTAAAAGTAAAGGCAACTTTCAATATATTTTAGTAATATAACAGAATTAACATAAATATTGACATTATTTCTTTGTTCTTGTAAGAAATTAATTATTAAACGCACGCGAAACTGTAATTAATAATTAATGTATTTTTCTAACGAAGACTGAGTTGCCAGATACCACTTTTTGCCATTATTATGGTGAGTTGTCTCCAACTAAAAGAATTCGTTGTGAACAGCAACTCATAAGACTGTAGTTAATCTTATGCGAGGTATGAAAATCAGAAAAAATGCCAAACATGTATTATTTTAAATGAAAGAACAGCAACGTGATTCATGTTACTACCTGGAAATTCCATGCGCGGTGCTTGATAATGACGTCAAAATGACATTGTATAAAGGCAGGCGAAACTTTCACTTTAACTCATTACAAGATTGGAAATAGAGTAGAGAGTCGTGTTAGTTAGCTCTCTGTGCCTTGACCAATTCCTATGTGGTGAACATGATATCTGATGTTCCAAACGGGTTTGAAGCAGACAAGTTGATAAATATATCGCTCGGTAAAATTGCATCCAGACGTTCCAGAAGAGCTGGTGCATCTTTGCATAAATCATTATTAGTTGCCACTGTGTTACATAAAGCCCGTTTTGTTTACTTAGAAGCAGCACATAATTACCTCCACACAATATTTTCCCCGCCACAAGGGCAGCCTGAGGAGATTGTACCCGACCCACCTCAAGCACCCGCACCATTACCTGATCCCAGATCATACCTAATGTTTTCACCCTGTTTGTTGGTTCTGTTAATCCTTTGTCTTCTGATTTTATTTTTTGATTTAGTCTCATTATTTGTGATCCACTCTCTTAATTCAAAATTACCTTCTTTCATTATTTTATCTGCTTTTATGTAAACTTCATTTAATTCTGACTGTTTTGGTTGATCCTACAAGGTTATCTACATAGAAGTGATCTTCAAAAATTTGGACATAACCTTCAGATACATTCCAACAAAACAAAATCCTGCAGACTTTCTTACAAGAGGATTATCCTGTAAATTACTAAAATCAACAAAAATTGGTTTCATGGACCTGAATTCATTCAGGATGAAACAATGTGGCCAGCAGAACAAATTAATGTAAAATTTAACATGATAACCACAAATAAAGTTGAGTCACTATTAGATTATAACAATTATTCTGACTTTGGCAAACTTGTAAGGGTAACATCTTACTGTCTCAGATTCATTAATAGTACTTGCATTTGCTCCAAACAAAACCACATTAAATTTAAATGTTTAAACCCTTTATTTAAGTCATATGGATCATTAAACCACAAGAATCTTAGTTGATCTTTGTCAGAGTCATTTTTTCAGATGAATTCTCAAAAAAGCTATGCTTATATCACTTGAACTGCATAGTCACCTAATCTAAATCTTAGAAGGAGTTTTACAAGGTCTGAAATAAGATTAGGCCCCTCTATGAGACAGTCATTCAAGCTATGCTTTTTGCCATCTTTAAGACTACAGTTATACACAACCCTAAGTTTTGTTGTGGGTGCATCCTTTCTATAGACTCCTGTGTGAGTAAGATAATGGCAGTTGTCTTTTTTAAAAAGGGTGATCTTTAACCTCCTCAATGGCTGTATATAAGTTTACATACGAATTTACATAAAACAACACATATTAAAAAAGAACATGAACTTATAGCGAATAATTCACATGCTTAGGCACTGACTCAGGAATTTATTATTGTACTCAGGCATTAAGTCTGATTGTCTTCAACACTCCATGGCCTCAGCCATAAATTGACAATTTATTATCCAGCTTGATACAACCATTAATATTAGGTTTGTACCAATCGAACATCTCTTTTGGATTGGTGATGTGACCTTTACTTGTTGCTTGTAGACTTGCCCGGGCAACTAACCTTTTGACAGTGCCACCAACACCATCACAGGGGCTCTTTCCGTGAGAGGTGACAAAAAAGTTCCATCCACATGTTAGTTGGAAATCTTTTTCATGTAACACTGAATTAATGATGTTTTTATACTTTTTATATTGACTTGCTACGCTATCGCTAAAGTAACAAATATGGTTTAGTTTAGGATTCTGACTTTTAAGTAATTTCAAGGCTTCACATAAAAAGAATGAACTGCAGTTGTGTTGTGTGTAAGTGAATCTGATATTACACAAAAATTTGTAACTTAGTTCACCATCAACTTTTTGATAGCAGACTACCGGATGCAAGGTAGCCTGGTTATTGTCCCAGTGATGCCCTTGTACAGCATCCTGAATTATAAAACTATAGTTTTCAGAGAAGTCAACAAGCACTAATGCTGTAGAATCATTGGGATTTTTCTTACAGTTGGACAAATATTTTGATTGGGGTTTTGCTATGAAATGGTGTACTCTCAACTTTTTTACACTTTCACATATGTCTTCTACTACATTCGAAACACTTTTGTCATTGCGACCAGTTGGGTATAGTCTGTATGAAGCCACTGCTTAAAGGATACCTCATCATCCACGTCATAATCATTGTTTTCAAAAATGGTAAGAAGCCAACTCCGTAATTCATTTAAACCAGGACATGTTTTGCAGTTATTAATCATGCAGTTTCTGGTTTCAGCTAATTTAACATTTGTGAATTAACTTACCAAGTAATAAAATGGAAGTAAAATTACAATTCAATGTTGTAAAAAGAAATTTAAACAATTCAAAATTTTGAAAAAATTCAGAATTTTCACAAAGTACTTTCTTTGAATAGCAAAACTATATGGAGTTGAGTTAAGATCTATTCCTTAATATATGTTTTGTATACATATGTATCTTTCTTTACTAGAAGTACCAACTTCCTGACTAATTTTTGGACACCTTTATATTAAGCCTCAGTTGATGTTAATTTTGCAAATTTTGTGAAAATATCAACTTTTGGAAATTTTTAAAAATAAAAATAAATCCTTTTTTGGTTATTTTTTTTTCACTCATAAATTTACAACCCATAGAGATTATTAGGAGTATTAAAACGGCTGTGAACTAAAACTTTTGAAAATGGTAGAGTCATAAAAGTGGGAGGAATTGATGCAAGCTTCAAAATGGTGTCATATTTAAGCCCTTGTAACTCAGAAACTATTTGTTCCACAGCCTTTTAGCTTGCAAAATTGAAAAGCCCACCAGAAGTTGTATTGGCATAACAAATTTGAAGCTTCTACACAATGCTCAGACTGTTATTTTGGCGACTAAAATTTTGTGTTGATGTGGATTCAATCTTACCTCGTATTTATGTATAAATGTTTTATCAAATAGCTAATGCGAAATAAATTTAGTCTCTATCTATAAACTAAATAGCTATATGTACAAAACCAAATTAAATGTTTATTTTATTTAGTTTATGGTTAAACTATTGAATTCTTTCTTTTTTCTAATTGTCAGCAATTAGATTGAGTCCTACAACAATTATCATAAATTCAAGACCTACAATTATTTATTGTCTACATAACATCTGATTAGTTCACTATAGACATACCTTAAATTTGTATTTGTGACATGTAAAGTAATTAATTTTAAATTCATTACATTTTTTCAAGAGCCTATGAATGACAATTTAAGTATCTAGCAATATCACCTTCGAATGAAATGTTGGCTAAAAATTTTATTTAAGTTTGCTTAACCATGCTGGATTTTTGGATAAAACCTTAAGTCTCAAACTAAAGAGTATGTGGAACATGTCAAAAGTAATAAATATACTTATAATTTTCATACAATGATTACGTGAACTAGAAAATTGTAAAGAATGATGATCCTAATGTGTGAAAAACACACACATGCCCAAAATCTATAATAATAATAATAGCTACCTGAACGTAAAAATTTAAAATGGTACGGCTTAGTTAATTTAAAGAAAAATTTAGACACTTCCATGAATGAAAGAGATAGTTTGTTGAATGTGAATAGTGTATACCGTATTCTTAGCTAAGTTATTACGTTACATTACATTTCATTTGGAAAACATGAAGGCACTTGGGCCTATTGAGGTAATCCAAGTCATCAGCTACATTTTAATAATAATAAAATTTTGTAAAATGTCAATCTCAAACTAGCTAATTAATATACAACTATTTACTTCCACCAAAAGAGCCTACAAAACTGAAACTAAGGATATACACGATATACAATCTACAAACTATCTCTTTCACTCATGAAAGTGTCTAAATTTTTCTTGAAATTAACTAAAGAGCTAGTGTACCACATTTACCATATTTTATCAAACTAAGACTTTTGCACATGAATGGTTTCCACACACTTTTTTCATAAATTTGTCAACTAATTTGTAAACTGTGTGACAAATACGTTTGGACTAGGACTCTATCATAATTATGCAAGTTGTACCAAAAGCCCATTTTCTTTTATAAATAGCTTCTATTCAGTGCTGTAGTACATTGAAGGGTTTTTATTTTTAATATTTGTTTAGTTATATGCACAAAGTCAATTTAAATTATATAAGAAATACTAAAAGTTTTCAGTTTCATAAATTTATTTATATATATATTTGGATTAACTGAAATGTTAAGCCTATTATCATAATAGAAGTTAAAAAAAAAATTCATTGGAGTAACAATTGACACCAATTTACCATGTAAGAGTCACATAATTATCTCTGAAGAGATTTCCTGGAGGGATTACAATAACGTTTAAACTTAAACATGTAGTTCTTTTTTTGTTCACAATGTAGAGACAGTGCCTGAAACAATATTTTCTATTAAAATGAGCCATAAGAATATTCACTGGAACTGAATTGTATGCTCAAATAAGAAGAATGGTTCAATCACTAATTATGGAGAGCTTTTTCTGCAAGTAGAGGTTGCAACCTCTCCTTCCTTCAAGCGAATACTGTAATGTTCTACATAATGATACAACTTAGATATTTTTTCTACCGTACCTCGCATAAGATTAACTACAGAGTCTTATGAGTTGCTGTTCACAACGAAATCTTTTAGTTGGAGACAACTCACCATAATAATGGTAAAAAGTGGTATCTGGCAACCAGTCTTCGTTAGAAAAAATACATTAATTATTTATTACATTTTCGCGTGCGTTTAATAACTATTTTCTTACATTGAGTAGTTAAATTCTTATAATAATTAATTCTCTTAAAAGGACAAAATTCATTTGTTTTAATTTAATATGCGTTTAGTTTCATTTAAAATAATACATGTTTGGCATTTTTCCTGATTTTCATACCTCGCATAAGATTAACTACAGAGTCTTATGAGTTGCTGTTCACAACGAATTCTTTTAGTTGGAGACAACTCACCATAATAATGGCAAAAAGTGGTATCTGGCAACTGTCTTCGTTAGAAAAATACATTAATTATTAATTACAGTTTCGCGTGCGTTTAATAATTAATTTCTTACAAGAACAAAGAAATAATGATGTCAATATTTATGGATTTGAGCAAGGTGTTTGATGTAATAGATCATAATATTCTACTTAATAAATTGTGTTGTTATGGATTTAGAGGGGCAATCAGTGATTGAATTAAAAGTTATTTGCCCGATAGATATAATCTTGTTTGGTGATACATTCATAATTAGTTGGGTGTCCCTTATAAAAAATCATTTTCTGTCTAACGATTTATTTATTGGGTAACTTTGTTATTTCTGTTATATTACTAATATATATTGAAAGATGCTTTTACTTTTATTCATTCCGGTTGATAATTACATTATTACTTTATAACGCGATATCCACATCAAGAGTGGTCTGGAAGGAAGATCTCTCAACCAGCAGGTGTTCTTCGAAAATATAAAGATGTCATTAGTCGACCGATCCCCGTTATAGAGGATTGTGTTTTGGCTAATTTCAACTTTAAATGATTTGTTTCGTAAATTTTCGTTTTTTCATTTTTTTTTTTTTTTTTTCGCAGGGAATGAGGCTCGTGTGTTTCATAAATTTTCATCTCGTTTGGAGTGAAGGGATACTTATCAGGGATTGGGGGGAAGGTCTCACGAGAATGATATTTGTAAACAGAAGGGCATAAAACAAGTTCTGTTATGCCTGACGCATTCGTGAAATCTTATGAAAAATGTAAATATAGCTAAGGAGAACAAAGAAATAATGATGTCAATATTTATGGATTTGAGCAAGGTGTTTGATGTAATAGATCATAATATTCTACTTAATAAATTGTATTGTTATGGTTTTAGAGGGGCAATCAGTGATTGAATTAAAAGTTATTTGCCCGATAGATATAATTTTGTTTGATACATTCATAAATAGTTGGGTATCCCTTATAAAAATTCATTTTCTGTCTAACGAATTATTTATTGGGTAACTTTGTTAATTCTGTTATATTACTAAAATATATTGAAAGTTGCCTTTACTTTTAATCAAACCGGTAGGGAGTTAAACTTTTAAAAGTGGTTGAATTATGTGTGGCTAACTACGTTATTTGTTTCGAAAAGTTTAACTAAGTTTAATGAAGTTCAAGTTAATGTTATATTTGATTCTAATCGTTAAACACTATATACATCTATTGTAAAACCCTATATACATCTATACATCTATAGTGAAACACTATATATATATATATATATAGCTATTTTTGTACGGATATGGGGAAGGAATTTATAGGCCGTGCTTTTCAGAACATTCGAAAAGTTTAACTAAGTTTAATGAAGTTCAAGTTAGTTATATTTGATTCTAATCGTTAAACACTATATACATCTATTGTAAAACCCTATATACATCTATACATCTATAGTGAAACACTATATATATATATATATAGCTATTTTTGTACGGATATGGGGAAGGAATTTATAGGCCGTGCTTTTCAGAACATGTTGATAGAGTTTAATATCAGCTATTACACAACCAATTCTATACATAAGGCTTCTTTAGTTGAAAGAGTTCAGATATATATATATATATATATATATATATATATATATATATCATAAGCTGTTTAAAAGACTGTATATATATAATTATAGTAAACTTATGTCGAAATAAACTAGTTAACCATAAAATTAATTATTTTCTATTATTAAGTTTTCTATGTTGAATTATGTGTGGTTAACTACGTTATTTGTTTCGAAAAGTTTAACTTCAAGTTTAATGAAGTTCAAGTTAATGTTAAATTTGTTTCTAATCGTTAAACACTAAAATAAAATTAAATGTTATAATATGAAAAATAAATAATATATATATATATATATATATATATATATACCTAACATAAGATGTTTAAAAGAATGTATATATATATATATATAAGCATAATAATATATATCTAGCAAGAGCAATCCGATCATTGCAAAAAAAAAAAACTGGAAAGGTATGCAATTCCAGGTTTAATAATAATAAAGATTGTGTGTAAAAATTATTTATTTAATAAACAGAATTTAATTGGATTAACTACCGTCATATATATTGTGGTACACAATGGATGATTAATATATGGTTTTCTGGGACACATGGCGCTATCTGGCAACTGAATACATTGCGCTATCTGGCAACTCAGCCAGAATAGAGGTTTATAAAAGACCGAGAAGCTGATGAAAGAATCATTCAAGCTCGGCTCCCAGCCGAGCAAGGACCTCTGGTCCTTCTCTTTCAGGCCCTTTGGTAAAACCCCTTAGAGGCCTCTTAGGTTAGGAAAACGAAAATAACTTGGGGGAGAACTCCTCTCTCTCCTTCAGGTGTCTCTCTCTCTCCTTCAGGTGTCTCTCTCTCCTTCAGGTGTACCACTACCCCTTGGCTCAGCCAACTGGCTGATTCTGGCTGATTAGGAGCCTATAAAACAACGCCTACTCGGCTGAAGTCTTAATAGAAAACCCTTTCTTCTACTACTTCTTTCACCACCTTTCTCTAGAAAAAAAAAAAAAAAAAAAATGGTGTCAATAATCCAGCAGGGTTGAAAGCACTTTAAACAGAAAAAACAAACAATATGCACTTGGCTCCTGCCAGGTGAACACCTCTCCTCCTTCTTTCTGGTCCTTTGGGGGGAATAGCTTTGGGGAGAACTCCGCCTCCAAGTTGCATGTCCCTTGCAACCACGGTTGGCAACAAAGGCCAGTACACAATCATCATATGAATCATGTTTAACCTCTCATAAGCATAATGTAAATAAATGAATTGGGGAAAAAGCATAACAGAGTTACAAAGGACGTGTTTATATTTCAAATGATATAATAGTTAATACTAAAAACGAAGGACACAAATCTAGGTGAAGTTGTACTAATCATAAACATGAGAATGATTATGTTTAACCCATGATAAGCATACTGTAAATAAATAAATTGATTCTCATCTGCTCTATATCCTTTTAGATGCACCTAAAGGATCGTCCTGTGCTGAACCTGGTGATCAAGGCACATCGATTCCGCCCATCCAGACAGATGCAGAACCAATTGATCCTGCTAAATGGCCTTCTGTCGTCGTGAATGATAAGATGAGGACAGAATCTGTTAGGCGAGTACCATACCAGGTAACACCTGACTTCATCTTTCCTAGGAGAGAGGATGGAAGAAAATGCCACCACCAATACTTCAATAGAATCTTGGTAAACGGAGAGAAAATGAAGAGAAGTTGGCTGATGTATTCATGGAAAAACAACAGCCTCTTCTACTTCTGCTGCAAGCTGTTCTCGACAAAAGACTTTTCTTTAATAAAGGGAGGACTTAATGACTGGAAGATACAACCACCTTGCTCAATTCTCATCAAAACATGCCAGAACACTTAAAACATTTGACAACATGGGAAGAAATGCAGGTGCGGATTATAAAAGGAGAAACCATTGACAAAAAGAGATGGCACTCCTTGAGGCTGAGAGGAAGCGGTGGAGAGATGTGGAGGTGACCTTTTTCAATGTGGTGGTGGATGCTGCTATCTCATCACTTCAGGAAAGATTGCAGACCTTGGGAGAAGTGAGAGACAAGTTTGGAATGCTCTCGAACTTCCAAAATTTGTAAAATGAGGCGATGACAGAGCAATCAGAAACTGTCAGCAACACTTTAAGCTGTCGAGGACATTCTGATCTAGATGGTAGGGAGTTGGCGCAGGAATTAAAGAATTTGCCTGAACTGCCATCTACGAGCATGACAGCACTTCAGCTGCTGACGTTTATCCATGAAAAGCAGCTCACAGAGATCTATCCCAACCTCTGAGTCGCCCTCAGGGTTGCTGTCACCCTTCCAATGACAGTGGCGGGTGCGGAGAGTTTTTCCAAGCTCATCAAGACTTACCTGATATCCACCATAATGCAAAATCGCCTCAGTGGTTTTGCTGTCATCAGCATTAACCATGCGGTTTTCTGAGCAGATTTCCTATGATGAAATCATTGATGAATTTGCATCAAGGAAGACCAGGAGGATCAGGTTTTAATAGGAAAACAACTAGACCTAAAATTTCCAAACCAATTAAAATTCAGTTATTTGCTAGCTGGCAATCTTATTCCTTTATTAAGCTACATTGTGTGATTTATTAGTGTTTTTTATCTATCTATTTTGTGTGCAATATACATTGCATTGGAATATTCTAAAGAAGAAACGTGGCTTATTTGCCACAGTTTCAGTCCACTGCAAGGATCAAAGGATAATCCGCCTCGAATGACTGTCGTAAAGGGTGGGAAAAGGGGGAAGCCAGAACATTAAAGTACTTCCTCAGTGTAGAGATATCTCTATGGTACTGAAGGGCATGCAGACCACTCTCACCCTATAGGGCAATAATAAGAGTAGATGGGCGAGCACCCAAGATAAGGCGCATGCCAGAATTATGCACTGTATCCAGTTTCTTCTTCAAGGTGAAAGAGGCTGAATCATAAACAACATCAGCATACTTTATTTTTCCAGAGAAATGATCAGTAAAAAGTGAGAAGTGTGGATTGATCTGCACCACATCTATGAGAGGCAACAGATTTTAATGAGTTCAGACGTTTCGTGCAAGATGTTACCAGGTAATTATATGACAAGACCAAGTCAGTCTGGGCTGTCCAAGGACCACTCCCAAAAACTGGAGGATGTGACCATAGCTACTAGGGTGTTACTAATTTGGATAATGGGATTCACTGAAACACTTTTGATGTTAAAGAACATATTTTAGAATTTTTTTATTCGGGGAAAGACCCCAGATTCTGCACAAGATGAAAACGTTTCAGTTGCTTTTTGCAACATCTGTTGGGCTTCTAAAGGGGTGTCACGTGCCACATAGAAAGCTGTATCATCAGCAAACTCTGATGATTGAACTGGATCAATAGTCAATACTTAGTATATCTGAGAGATATGCAGTGATAACAATGGACTAAGAACAGAACCCTGGGGTACACCCTTTTTAAAGGGGAAAGGTGTTGAGTAAACATCATTAATTAGTACCTGAAAAGTGCAGTTGGACAAGAAGTTGTGTACCATTTTAGTAATCTACTACGAATCCCCAAATTGCCTAACTTATAAAGTAGACCTCTATGGGAGATGGAATCAAAAGCTCGACTGAGGTCAAAAAATATAACAAGAACATATTTCTTCCATTGGAGAGCTGGCGTATGAAAGTTTCCAACCTCAGAAGTTGATCCACGGTGCTTCTCTTCTTACAGAAACCACACTGCGAATCCCGAAAAATGTGACATGTTTCAAAAATCCACAGCAACCGCTGATGGACCATCCTCTCTAGTACTGCACGCAAGCAG
>JAJOZX010014059.1:0-79870 GCA_023014485.1 Bathynomus jamesi | reverse complement strand
ACAACATCCCACTGTTGCCTCATTAAGTGAAGCAATTAATCCATCAGTATACACATTAAACAGCATAGGGGAGATCAAGGAGCCTTGTCTCACCCTGCAAGAGGAGCCAAAACATTTGGATAGTACATTGCCTGACCTAATGGTAAAAGATTGGTGGGAATACCAAAATTTCAATAAATTTAATATGTACATGGGAAATTGGGAATCTTCCTATTTTCTAGTTTTTTATATTGTGGTTCACTCTATCATATGCCTTACTTATATCTAGGAAACAGCTATAAATAGGTGAATTACTGTCAGTGTATTTAGATATTATTTCCTTAATTCCATAGATACACAGGTCAGTTGAGTGGGACCTTTTAAAACCAAACTGATTACAAGATGTCCATAGGTACCCTAATCATTTAATCAAAGTAACAGAGTTTTTCTAGTAGTTTCAAGAAGCAGGAAGCGACAGCAATAGGCCTGTAATTATTGCTGGACAGAATGTGTCCATACTTATTTTTGAACATGGGCAAGATATACCCTCATGAACTAGTCTTTAATGCTTTAATTAACCTCTCTACTTCAGGAACTGACATCAAAGTATTTTCCCTTGTCCCTCCTGCAGGCATTTTGCTGCAATCTGTTTTAAGATTATCCCTACTCACACTGTTAAGAATGTTAAGAGTAGTGGTTTTTCCACAGCTTTGCAATTTCATCCTTCCCTGACACCCCATTGATTGTCGGAGGGAGGATACTTTTGACACCCATTTGAGTTAAATTTCCAAAATTTATCATCATTATTATTTATGTGAGCTTCACAGGCTTTTGATGCTTGAATAGACTCTTCTTCCTGTTTACATTGCCTTATGGCCACCTTATACTGACCCCTACTTCTACACACATTTATGTATACTGGTCCTAATCTGGGTCTACCATGAATGCACCACAAATCATAGGCATCTTTCAATTCCCTCTTCAGGGGCGCAATAAAATCATTCCATCCAGGAATAATCTTAGTATGATGGTTGTACTAAGATTATTCCTGGATGGAATGATTTTATTGTTCCCCTGAAGAGGGAATCGGAAGACAGATGCCTATGATTTGTGGTGCATTCATGGTAGACCCAGATTAGGGCCAGTATACATGAATATGTCAGCATATATATATATATGTATATATTCCCTGCAAGGGGGTTCTAAGCTTATGCGCTTGAGTGCTCTTTGTGCTTGTTTGTACATCCTTGTTCCAGGAGGTTTCACATGCGCCCTCCCGGCCGTAGCATCCAAGGATGATGGGGCTCGACTTTGCAGTCCTTATCATCCTTGGTCTTTTTCCACTTCGACTGTCCCCTCCACCCTTTCTTTTTCCTCTTTCCTCTCACTTTTTCTTTGTTTTTCTGCCGAGATATACTCTTTTAAATAGAGGTGAATCGGTTCTTCCCAAACTTTAAAAAAAAAAAAAAATTATATATATATATGCGAGTTTGAATGATTGTTCAGGATTGACCTGCAGTCAACCCCCTCTGTAGCATCCTGCCTCATATATTCACCCAAATTCAGTATGGATAACAGTAGCTACAGAGTAGGTCATACATATATATATATTAGGGGTGCACCGATTAATCGGTATCGGCACTTGGCATGCCGATTAATCAGCCATGCCCATATTTTCCTAATATCGGCGTGCCAGGTGCCGATACCGATTAATCGGCGCACCCCTAATATATATATATATATATATATATATATATATAAGCCTGCTTAATCATAAAACAACAAATACTATTGCATGTGATCCAACTTGGCCTTTTATTAAAACTAATTTATTGTCATTTTCAGTACTTAGGAGATGATGGATACTTATCCCGTTAATGTTATTCTATAGATTTAAAAATTAATATCTTGTTAGGTTAAGTCAGATTAAAAAAAGTCAAAAGTCATATTGGAAACCAATTATTATTATTATTTTTTTGCAAAAAGAAAGAATTGATGCTTTCAAAAGCATGATGGTTGAATCATATTTAAAGGAAAATGATACACCATTTAAATTTAATTTGAGTGAAAATCCCTCAGTAGGAAGCTTTCCAAAGTTGTTTAAGGAATTAATTAAGTGCCACCTACAGACATCATCTAGGGTGGATGCAGATGTGAATAAAACTATAAAATATTTGAAAACTCGCTTATATTCTATTATGTTTTCTCATAAAGAAGGTAAGCTGTAGGTACCTGTTACTTTTTGCTTTATTTTGTAGCAATAAATGTGAGAGCAAAGGATAATTTAACTTAAAATTAACTAGACTATTACATTAATCCATAGGGCTTAATCCATGTCTTCCTATTCAAATATTTTGACAGCTAACCTTTTAACCAAGGCTTTATGGCATTTAGGTTTATTTAAATAGTTTTTTATTTTAGTGTTTTTATCTCATCAGAAATTTTGCTTGTTTACAGAAGTTTGTTACTGTGGGTGAACTGTTTGAAATAGCTTAACCTTTTGGCTATAGGAAGGAGGTAGTAAACTTCACTCTCCTGGGTAATAAAATGTTGGCCTATTCACTACCATACAATTTGTTTCAGTTTAGTTTGGTAGCCAGTTCACAGGGTTAATTTTAAACACAATTATTAGTACTGGCTGAAATTTTTGTAAAGATTTCAAGCTCTGTTAAGCAAACTGGACTAAATAAGATGGACACGCAACAGTACCAGTTATGAATATCTACAGTATTATTTTTTCTCTTATTTAGCCTATATTTGTTTCCAGATGAAGTGCTGCCTGTACCCCTTTCAGATTTGGAAAAACTTGTTTGGCATTCCTACATTCTTCGAAAGAAAAGGAAGTTTGATGATGCAAATAAACTTGATAGACATTTAAAATATTTTGGTGACAAAGGTAAGAAAATGTAATTCAGAATGGCAAAATTTTTTTTTTATCTAAAATTTATTTTGACTTAAAAGTGATTGTCTGATGGTGATTACTACTGACTTCATTTCCAACCTACAGTTTGAAAAATAGGGTTTTAGTCATTTGTTCCGTGTTTTCAAGTAAGGATGACCTAAAGTCCACAAATTTAGATGGCTTTGTATTCTTGTAGGCTTGTTTTGTTTGAATTAGAATCATAAGAGTAGTATGTTCCATTAGCATTCTCTGAGCATCCTTAAACCTTTGTTGCCCATATTATATTTTTATTTAGCATTTATCCAAAGAAAACTGCGTGATAATATGATGATACTGGGCTAAAAAGGGTTAAGTTGTAGGTTTGAGTAGGCTAATTAAGCTGGCTTTTCTGTTGAATATTTTTTTTAAATATTGAATACCATACTGTAGACTGTCAGATAACATGAATAGCTTTTGTTCCATTTCATAATTTACTATAAAATTATTTTCATAACATTTTGCATCAAAGATTCTTTGACACTACTATAAATAAACTTCATCAATCTCTAATATAACTGAGTGGAGAGATATTTCATTTCAGATAACTACAAAACTAAACTGGTCAGATTTTGATTGTTTTGAAAATGTTTTTGCTAAATAGGGACTAGAATTCTTTTTTTTTTATGCAGGAAGGAGGGACCAAGGGTGAATAGAAGAAGGAGAGAGCAAAAATCAAGGTCCAAATTTTTTGAGATGCCTAGACACTGCATTTGAAAGATTGGAGGTTATAGACACTTCGAGGGGTGGGGAAAGATGGATGAGGAAGGTTGTTCCAGAGTTGATCAGTTAACCCTTTAAATGCGCCATACGATTTCAGCGATATTCCCACAGCGCTACAAGTAGTGTCATGTGAACTACTTGTAGCACTGTTTGAAACTGCAGATCATAAGCGCGATGTGGAGACTAGACGCACTGAACAACGACTTAACAGAAAGCTATCCAGTTTATGTGATGAAAGTGCTTGGTCAAAGTGTGCGGGGGAAGGTTCCATTTTAAATTTATTAACATATCTTATCCAACTCTGAAAGAGAGGTTCTTAATTTAGGGCTGTCCTTTGCCCTTAAACCTGATAAAAACATTGTTTTGGATTTTGTGTCTTCCGTAGTTAATTCCAGGTTGGATGTTCCATGTTTAAATGGTTTGATTCTGAGCAAGTTTCTAGAACATTTCAACTCAATGGACTTGATTTGCAAAAGATTTCAGTTAGCTTTGGACAAGCTCAAGAAGAATGAAGCAATATTTGTTACTAAGGTGGACAAAAGTAACACTGTAGTTATTTTGGAAAAGTGCGATTATAAATAGAAAATGGAAGCATCACTTAGTGATGAATTCACCTACCTACACCAAATTGAGATCGCCCCCCCCCCCTAAAGCGTCTTTCCGCTGAATTCAACAAAACTATCAAGAACTTATTAAGAGATGTCCTGGCGATTTACCCAAAAGATTTCTACAGATTAACACCAAACTCCAACATTTATGGCTTACCCAAAAACCATAAGAATAATATACCGCTCAGTCCTATTATTTCACACAGGGGTTCCTTTAGTTACAGGTTATCTAAGTTTCTTGCAGATAAATTGTCCCTATTAGTTGGTAAATTTTCTGGTTTGTACATCACTAATTCCTATGATTTTATTAATAAAGTTATGTCCTTAGATTTAAAGCTTGGAAGAATGATCAGTTTTGATGTTGATTATTATTTACGAAAGTTCCCATTGGTGATGTACTTAGTTTTTAGGTAGAAAATTGCCAATATGTAACGTAGAACTTGGCATGCCCACACTTGTATTTTTAGAATTGATAAAACTGTGTCACCAATAATGCCTTCTCCTTCAATGAGGAATTTTATTTAAATGTTTCAGTATGGGAATGGGGTCCCCTTTATACCCAATATGGAGTACATTATACATGGAATATTATGAGTTGGAATTGTTACAAGCAATATGTCTGAGTATTTTAATTTGATTTCATTGTGGGTCATTCCATATGAAGTCACCTAGAGGTCCCCAGGTTACCCTTTCGGAAAATTCTGAAAAAATTATCATTTGTAATTCTATCAAACTTATGCACAGATCCCAAATTTTAGGTCAATATTACTTATAGTTTTTGAGATACAATAATTTGAAATTGTGCTATTTTTCCTTATTTTTTGGCATTGTTGGCAAAATCACATGAATGTCCAACTTTAGGCAACCATATCTTTTTTGTTTATCCCTTCACAAGGCTGATATGTGGTATATATGGTAAACAGTAGTCATAGAATCCATATTTGATGTCAAATCAAACCTATCTCTTGTAGTTTGCCACATACAAGGCTTCAAAAATCACAGAAAGCTTAAAAATTCACTAATGGTTACCTTCTTTTCACTGGTACTGATAAAAAACTACTTATACTTAAGAGCTGAAATTAATTTTACAGTTTGTCATAGTATATTTTTAGTTAGAAATGCTTTCAAAAGCTCTCTATTATCTATAGAATTGGAAACAATAACTATTACAAAAAATGAAAAATTTCATTTTTGCAAAAAGAAGCCTATATTCATGCCATTATTACCCCATCAGGACAGTTAGCGATCACTTTCATATTTTTACCATATGTTCATATACATTTAGGCAAACTACAGTCAAAATTTGGTTTTGGTGGTCAGCTTCCTTCAATATTTAAGCTGCATCGGCCAGAGGGTGTCATATGACCCTCACTGCAGCGAGCCTGGGGGGTGTCAAATGACTTTTGATCAGATCTGAGCCAGAATTTCAAGCTGATGTCCTGAAAAATGGATGGAACTTCTTGGTCCAGCACTCTGTGAGCTGTTGCCATGAGGGTGTCCTCAAATTTCTCATATATATGGCTTGGTTAAAGCCCCATATATATGATAACCCCATTAACCCCCCCTTTCCCCTGTCTATGGTGCACAGTGGGTTAACATGATCATTGTTCAACAAACAGTAAACTTGTTTGAGTTTGTTCAAGAAATATTAGTATTACGCAATATTACATACAGGGAATATGATGACCTAATCTTGTCTGAACTTGTACATATCTTGTGCAATCTCTGCTACTATATATAAGCTGTCCCAATCTCATGAATTCTCATACTTACAGAAATGGAGTTGGAGGCTACACAAAGCTGTTCTATTGGACAGAAATTACATGATGTATGTCATAAAAGGACTTACTGAGAAAAACTTGGTATACTCATGTTGGATCAGTTAACCAATGAGGATAAAGCGCTGCTGTCATGGAGATGTGATATATTGTTGGCAAACAGTGATACTGTGTTTTCATCATGAGAAAATGTTTTTGTTTCATTATGAAAATCTTCAACGCTATTGTGCAGACCCAAGAAAAGTTCACAGAAAGAAAATCACAAGCAAGTTTCCTATATATTACATTATTATTGAATGTTGTATTTACATTGTTCTAACATTCCTATCTAATACCAGTAAGTTTATATTCATTTATAACATTTGTAGTTTTGTATCTTATGGCGAGTGAGTTTTGAGAAAAATTTGATTTAGAATTGTATTTTATGATTATCAGAATCCCTACACACTGTAGACAGTGACACTCCCAGGATGATGAATATAAAACCAGGATAAAATCTGTGCCCAGAGTGCAGCAAGTGCCCCCACACAATATGAAGAACAATGCCTACAGCCTCTACTGGATGATGGAGCAGGTACCAGTAGGTCTCGTGGATCAGTTGATTTTCAGCCAGTAGTAGTTCTTTGTCAGGAACTGAACACAAGTGCTAGTGTCCTGGACTGTTCTCCTCTAAAATTTGAGAGTGACAAGGACAAAGTTCTTACACCACTGTGACCATGGGCACTGGTGATGGTGATGCAGATCTCTCAGATCAAAATGTTGGCAAATGGCAAACTTGCCAACCTGGCAAATATGTAGCATGTGGGTAATATAAAAGATCATTCTGATGAACATTCTGATGTTTTAGTCACTTTCATGAAAAGATCACACAAAAGTGTTTTGTCTTGGCCAGCAATATCAAGAACAGATGAATGCTGGGTGCCATTCCAACATGTTATCTGTGTAGTAAGTTCACCAAATGTCCAGGGAAGAGGTACTCATCATTATACCCTAAACCCAAGTGACCTTAACAAAATTCAAACACTATTTCCTACATTTCTTTAGAGTGCTTTAAGTATGAGATGAATGTTGAGTAATCAAGTAATTCATTTGTAGGAACTTCACTTTTAACACATGTTTAAGCAGTACATATTTACTAAATTGAGGACATGGTGAATTTAACAAATTGAATATTTAAGTTGGAATCTTGATTTTAGAAATATCTTTCAGTTTCAGGTCCCTTATTAAATGACAGAAGGATATAAAGTTGTATCTGTAATTCTCGAATGTTTCAGATGATAATTTTTCATGATATACACGGTGAACCAAAAGTAGGTGGACAGTAGGTTGAATACGGTTTGTGTTATATTATATTATAACTATGGTGTTCATTATAACTATGGTGTTTGTGTTATATTATATTAAATATTATAACTAAATTTATTTAAATTTTATTTTGTATTATAGTATACAAAAAAATTAAATATGTATTCTCAAAATAAACGTTATCATTTACTGTCCACCTACATTTGGTTCACCCTATATGTATGTGTAATGCTGAAATATATTCATGTTACTCTGATATTTTTACTTTGCATTTTTGTGTAAATTATAGTAATTTTGAAAAAAGAATTAAATTGAAGGAAGCTGACAACCAAACTGTGACTGTAGTTTGCCTAAATGTATATGAACATATGGTAAAAATATGAAAGTAATGGCTAACTGTCTTGATGGGGTAATAATGGCATGAATATAGGCTTCTTTTTGTAAAAATAAAATTTTCCAATTTTTTTATTATTCATTGTTTCCAATTCTATAGATAATAGAGAGCTTTTGAAATCATTTCTGACTAGAAATACATTATGACAAACTGTAAAATTAATTTCAGCTCTCAAGTATGGATAGTTTTTTTTATCAGTACCAGTGAAAAGAAGGTAACCATTAGTGAATTTTTAAGCTTTCTTTGATTTTTGAAGCCTTGTACCTAGATGGCAAACTATAAGAGATAGGTTTGATTTGACATCAAATACGGATCCTATGGCTACTGTTTACCATATATACCACATATCAGTCTTGTGAAGGGATAAACAAAAAAGATATGGTTGCCTAAAGTTGGACATTTGTGTGATTTTGCCAATGATGCCAAAAAATAAGGAAAAAAAGGATAATTTCAAATTGCTGTATCTCAAAAATTATAAGTAATATTGACCTAAAATTTGGGATTTGTGCATAAGTTCGATATAATTACAAATGATAATTTTTTCAAAATTTTCTGAGAGGGTGACTTGGGAAGTTGTTCAAAATTTGGGTGATTTCATATGGAATTGACCTTATGTAGATGATATTTTCTCATTTTGAAACTTGGATACTTTCTTTCAGTCATTAAATAATCTTGTTCCCTCTATTAAATTTAAATGTGAATGGGAAAATGACGAACAATTACCTTTTTTAGATGTTTTGGTCATTAACAAAAATGGAAAACCCAATTTCACTGTCTATAGAAAACCCATTCACTGCAATTTGTATATTCATTATTTTTCATATCATGATGATGGTGTTAAAAGCTCAATTATTTCTTCCATGTTTCTGAGAGCACTCAGGATTTGTAGCCCACATTTGCTGGACTCAGAAAATTCAAAGATTTGGAACATTTTTAAGGATTTAAAATTATCCTGAGTGGTTTATCAGAAAGGCATATTTCAAAGCCAGGAAATCTTTTTATACCCCTCAGGAACCTTTAATTAACCAAAAGCAATATTTGTGGGTGCCTTACATTTCTGGCTTAGAAAGTGTAAAACCTTTGATGAAAGATTTTGGTTTGATTTGGCATTCAAATATTTGGCTACTGTAAAAAGTAAATTGGTTATGAATAATTATGAATAATTTTGCAAAACAGGAGAAAACCTGTGTCTACAGCATTCCCTGTAAAAATTGTAATGTAGTATATGTAGGAGAAACTGGAAGAAATATTGAAACTCGTATTAAAGAACATAAATATGCCTTCAGATGTTGTAACACTAATAATGCAATTTTTTATCATGCCAGCCAAAATAATTATGCTATAGATTAGGAATCAAGTAAGTTACTTTATAAATGTAATAAAATAATAGAATCTGTATGTATAGAACAAGAAGATAATTTTAATTTGTGCGAAGGTACTTATAAGCTGGACCCTTTAATGAGATTCTTGGTCAAAAAATTCCTTCCATTGTTGGGTGAACAGGATCTAACCTTGGTGTGAATTTCTTAATGATTTCTGGCCTTCTAGAATGTTCCTTACCTTTCCTGGATTGTTTCCTTACTCACTTTTGTTCATTCGTTTTTCTGTATCCACCTGAAGAGGATGCCAATGGGCATTGAAACTGTTGTGGAAATAAACTCAGTCTATTAGTGTGGGTTTTATTGTCACATTTCGACCTTCACGTAAAAAAGTGAAGTTTTGAATTTATTCTGCCAAAACGATAAACAAAATTAATATAGTTAATTAAACATATGATTTATGGTACTACTGAACTGATTCTAACAACAAAAGCCAAAACAATATTCACATAGTATTCACATATTGTATGAATACATGCTTAACTACCAAATGTAGAAAACCTCTGAAAAACACTACATCGATAAATAACGAAAGAGTAATGTAGAAGTAGTGCATAATCAGCTTGTATAATCATCATTAATCAATGTATAGACTCTATGTAAATAAGAATCTAGAATGCATATTATAATATATTAGAGAACCAGAAATCATTTATTTGCTTACGCAGTTTCACTCCACATTTTCATTAGTTTTATTTTATTAATCCATCACGAAAGTTTTAACTTACAATAGCAAATTTTTAACCTTATTAATAATTTTATTAACTTTATTAACCCATAACTAAAATATTAACACTATTAACCTACTAGCAAATTTTTAACCTTATTATTAACTTTGAGTCACCCTAGTTATTATGTTGTTATTTAAAGAACTGGACACCCCTCCTATCTCCTTTTATCTATATCCCTGACTCCTTGGGCCTGGGACTTCTTTACTGGCTGTGTACCCCTATATTGGTAGCCCTGACAGTAACAAATAGTATTTTTTTGCGTACATGTGTGAGTTATTTTTATAATATTAAGAAATAAAAACACCATTTTACCCAGTAGCTACTGTACTTGGAAATAGTGTTTTGTACTGTCTTTGGAAGTTGCAAGATTAAATGAAAATTTGCCATTCCTGAACTCCCATGAATTAAATGAATGGGTAAAATCATTAGCAATGCTAGATTGTTACTTCTCCTTGCTGTCACAATAACATTTTTTTTTATTTCAAGGACTTCTCAATGATAATACCAGCCTTCGGCTTGTGTTCAGATTCCTTACTTCTCTGATTGATAATGAAACAATGGACTTTTCAAACCAGTTAGCCATTCCTGCTCCTTGGGTTATCTCAAAAAAGGTATACAGTATTTATTTCATTAAAAGTAATTGATCATAGATATTCAGAATGTCAGTTTGGACAAATGAAGTGTTAACCTCTACACAGCTGGAATAGTGTGATCTTTTGTTGAAATGGCATAAAACTTGAGTAACTCAAACATGAAGGAAATGAAAGGAAACAATTGAATAATCTGATGTTAAGTAGTAAAGAGAATAATCTAAAAAACTAAAACAATTTCCCACCAGAAAATGACTTTGTAATAAAGTTGTGTTTGACATTTAACTAGGTACTAATAGTGTGGTCTGCAGATGTGAAGTTTTACTCTATTGCTTATTTAGTTTTCTGGAAAAAATATTTCCTTATAAAAATAATGAATTAAAAAACTTGGCCACTTTACTGATTATTTTTGGAGGATAAGAAATGAGAGGTCTCTGTGCAATAGATGTGAAAATCTTCTTTCTCTTCCAGGGGGAGAATTCGAGCCTTCCTTCCGAGCCTCTCTGCTATAACGACACTCGCTTAGATTGTGCATTTTCTCGATGGCATTATACTCACTTTCCTTCACATCTCTTTAAGCTTGAGGAGTCTGTGTTAAATACATCGAATAAGACTCTTGCGTGGAACATGGAGAAGTTGAGTGCTTGCGACAAGGAACCAGGAACAGATCATAGATTCAACTTCTTGACAAAGGATGAACATGAAATTTCTAAAAGGTAATGCTGTAAAGTGTTTTAATCAGGGGTTATTTCATCAAATGGGATACTTGGGACATTTAGTCCTTTGAGGCTTCAATAGTGTTTTTATATTAATGCTGAATTTGGTGTATTTTTTATTGTTTTATATACAGTATAAATTACCTAGCAATATAAATACCAATAAGGTCAATCTATAATATTGTCCCAAGTGGTACTAGGGCAATTGCGTCCTGGTCAAGTGTGTCCCGGACAAATGCGTCCCGGTCATTGGTGTCCCTGGACAATTGCACCCCGGACAATTGTGCACTTCTCCAACTACTATATGAAGCTTATTTATTAGAGAAGTGAATAGAAAGTTAGTATCGGAATTTCAAATATACTTTTCATTTTAACCTATTAAACTTGTTATATGTTCATAAGTTCTGTTCAAAAACTGTTCTCTAAAACTTTATCCATCATCAGCAACATCATTGTCAAATTTTATGGGTTACGTCCACTTAAGATAAAGTTACTCATTAGTTTTAATGAAAATATCACAACTTAACCTAACCAATCATCAAGGGCATACAGTTGACCTAACTGGGCATTATATCCCATACAAAATTACAATAACAAACATACTCGTCCCTCGTCATTGGCGTCCCTGGACAATTGCGTAGGTGAAGTCACAATGAACTTTCTATTCACTTCTCTAATAAATAAACTTCATATAGTAGTTGGGGAAGTGCGCAATTGTCCAGGATGAAATAAAACTGGACGCAATTGTCCAGGGACGCCAATGACTGGGATGCATTTGTCCGGGATGCACTTGACCAGGACGCAATTGTCCTGTCACCATCCGAAGTATTCCCAATTGACAGTTCTTACTTTTTAAGTGAGGAGAAGAAGAGCAGCCATATTTCATTTCAGCTGCAATGAGTTGGATATTATTTCATATCATTTTATAGGGGTTTTCTTTATTAGTTGTTTTGGTGCATTAAGTGGACCCAGAAAATTGAGATCTCCTCTCACTCCTGATGCGGCCTTAAGCATCCCGACTTTGCCGAGCGTTCCTCAGGGATACTCATTTATTCACTCATTAGAACTGAAGAAAAGTCATGATCGAAATTCACTTACTTTGGATAACTGTGTGAGTCATAAGAATGAGGTAAGTTCTCGACTGGGTAAGTGCTGATTGTGTTAGTAGAATTTGTTTGAAAAGAAAGGCATGCAGTTCAATTTATTCTTTCTCACAACACTTATTCTGCTGGTTTTCTTCATTAAAGTCCTGTTTGGCAAAGGAAAGGACTGTAACCCCAACTAAAGTAAAGCATTTTGTTAGTTTCACTTCAGAACTAAATCTATTTTTAAAGCAGATCAAATGAAGCATCTACCATACTTAGTTATGGTTAGAATATGCCCTCAAAATGTAAACAAAAGCATTAAACCAAATGAGGATTGAATGAAAATAATAACAAACCTAATAAAAACTTAACATTTATTAAGACACTGATGAATTCTTGTAAAAGAAATATAAAATTTATACTCTCCTTTAATCCTTATTCAAGTTCTTATAGCCTTTAAATACTTTGTGATGTTCATAATTTTGAAATACGATGTCAAAGAAACCTAATTGTAATTTTTTCCATTGTCCCAAACCCCTTTTAATTGAAGTGGAGCAAAAATAAAATTGTTTTTGGTTGCTTTCCCAAACAGAGTGCATCTCAGGATTTGTCTTCCAACCAAAACCAGTTTTTACTCAGAATAAGTACTGGTCTGGTACTCATAGTTTATAAGCAGTACAGTTGATCTCCATTAGAAGGCCTTTAGAAGTTTCTTGGCCTTAATATTGGCTTCAAATTAAATTTGTCCAAATAAGAACCCTTTCATTCTTACCTGTGAGGAATTTCCCTTATGTTTACCTTTTACCTTCTGTAAGATCACCACTGTGGATGAGGGTTACGTATCTTCTCAGTGCAGCGTCTCCGGCAGATCACGTTCCAAGAAAGATGATGACATTTGGGAGCAAGTCCTGGTAGGGAAAGAATCTCTCTCGAAGCGGCATTCGTGGGAGAGTTTATTGAAATCCAACGCACCTCAGGAGAAACCCTTCATTTCTGAGGCGGGCGCCCAAGTTACTCGCAGGTAGTAGATTTTCACCCATCTTTATTCAGAAGTATTAAGTGATAGTTGACAAGTGTAATTCTTATACTTAAAGTAGTTACTGTAGATTCTCTATAGTGAAGGTATTTTATGTGCAATAACCCCACTTAAAACTGCATCTTTGCATAAAAAGCGAGGGATTTTAATGGAGGATGGTCAAACAGCGTGAATATTGGTCTCACTTGAATGAACCTGTTTTTGGGGTTCTGGATGATGTAATTGGTAGCGCGCTGATTCTGAAACCTCATGCGGGTTCGAGTCCCACTAGCTCTAAGTTTCACACTTTATTCGCTGTAGTATTTTCTGCCATAATAATTATTATTATAAGTAATTTTGCTTTTAGAGCATCTCATAGCTTGATCAGTTTGGGTGCCACATAGCAGTGCTGAGAGACTGCTGAGTAGTGGGCTCAAACACTAGTGCTGGTGAGAGCTGGGGTGGTTGTCTTTTCTGTAGCTTGTCATGGGCCAGCCACTCCCTTTAATTGACTGGCTAAGGTAGCCCAAGCTCAGGCCCCTACCCCTCACTTCCTTTGGAGTATGGGACGTTAATGTGACCTGTTACCAAATTTTGTTTATGAAAATTTCCATATAGTCTCAGTATGTGACTCCCGTGACTCAGTTGAATGGAGATTGGGTCAGATCCAGGCTGCGAATGCCCAGGTTCAACTCCCACCATCGGAGTTGGGCTGCCCACCTGTTCTATAATTGCTCGAACTCGAGTGACTCGGCATTCATGCCCAATCCCTCTCTGTTGGGAAATAGGGGTTCAAGGTGTAACCTCTTACCTGATTACGTGGTGGTAGAATGAATGTTTGAAGAATGCTAGAATTGTGAAACTTGTAAACTGGTAAGTTGTTAGTGCATGGGTTAAGGACTTGTTGTATAGGTCCTGCCTCAGTTTGTTAGGAGAAAAAGGCTTGAAAGAAAGTTTGAAAAGGAACCACTTGAATATTTATTTATAAGGCGGGAATACTTTTAATAGGTAAGGTCTAAGGTCTTATCTGGGGTTGTAAAAACACACACACACACACACACACACACACACACACACACTTTGGTTTTGCTTTCTCCCTAATTTTTTTTTATACAGGAAGGAGGGGGCCAAGGGCAAATGACCGCAAAAGCGCCCCCCTCCCCCCTGCCCAAATAGAAGAAGAAAAGCCAAAATCAAGGTCTGGGATTTTGAGATGGCTAGACACTGTGTCTGAAAGATGGGGGAGGGGTCAGAAACAGGAGGAAAGATGGATTGAGGAAGATTGTTCCAGAGTTGACTGGTTTAGTTGATGAAGGTTGAAAATACTGATTAATCCATGTGTTAGATAGTTGGACAGAAAAGGAATGAGAAAGTGTAGAAAGTCTGGTGCTGCATGCTCTTCTTAAAGGAGGAGGAGGCATGCAGCTTAGTGTTCAGAAGAGCAATGTCCATTATAATAGTGATAGTAATGAGAGAGTGAGGTAACATTGTGGCAAAGAGAGATTGAAGACAATCAGTAAGAGGCTGGGAATTGATGAGACAAAAAGCCTTTGATTCCACCCAGTCAAGTACAGCTGTGTGGGTTGAGCCACCCCACACATGAGAAGCATACTGTACTCCATACAGGGGCAAACAAGACCCCTGTGCAGAGACAGCAACTGAGTGGATGTAAAAAACCATGGAGGCGGCACAGCACACCAAACCTCTTAGAAGCTGTTTTAGAAAGAGAGTATATGTGATCTTTCCAGGAGAGATCACGAGAAAAGGAAACTCGAAGAATATTAAGAGAAGAGGAAGGATTGAGTTGTGTGTTGTTGAAAGTAAGGGGATAGTCATGTGGAAAATTGTGATGAGTAGACAGATGGAGGAACTGAGTTTTTCAGGCATTGAAAGCCACAAGGTTTTCTCTGCCCCATTCAGATATAGCAGAAAGATGAGAGGTCAGGTGTCCCATAGCCATCCCAGTGAATCATGAAGTGACTTCTGTGAGGGATGCTTTGGGAAGTGGGTGGAGAAGTGAAGAGTGGAATCATCAGCATGGGAGTGAATAGAAGAGGAAGTGCGAATTAAAAGAACATTAATAAATAAAAGTAAAAGAACGGGTGACAGGACAGAACCCTAAGGAACACCATTGTTAATATCTTTAGAAGAACAGTGGCCATCTACAACCGCAGCTATAGATCAGCCAGAAAAGAAATTACAGATGAAGGCACAGATAGAAGGGTAGAAACTAAAGGAGGGCAGTTTCGAAATTAAAGATGTGTGCCAGATTCTATCAAAAGCTTTTGATATGTCTAGTGCAATAGCAAAAGTTTCACCAAAATCCCGAAAAGAGGATGACCAAGACTCAGAGAGATATGCAAGAAGATCGCCAGTAGAGCATTCCTGGCAGAACCCATACTGACAGTCTGAAAGAAGATTGAGAAGAGAGGTGTTTAAGAACCTTCCTATTAAGGATAGATTCAAAAACTTTGGAAAGGAAAGAAATCAAAGCAATTGGACGATAGTTGGAGGGTTCAGAGCTGTCACCCTTCTTTGGGACAGGCTGAATGAAAGGGAACTTCCAACAGGAAGGAAAAGTACTAGATGAGAGACGAAGATGAAAGAATTTGCCTAGGTAGGGTGTCAGCACAGAAGCACAGTTTTTAAGAACAGGAGGAGGAACACCATCAGAACCATATACCTTCCTTGAGTTGAGCCCAGATAGGGCAGAAAAAATATCTCTGGAAGAGATTCTAATTTCTGACATAATAAAGTCAGAGGGAAGAAGAGATGGAGGAACAGCACTGGAATGATCCATAGTTGTGTTGGAAGTGAAAGTTTGAGCGAAGAGTTTCAGCTTTGTCAGGAGAAGAGATGGCAACTGAGCCATTGGAATGGAGAAGAGGAGGGAAAGCAGAGGAAGTAAAGTTGTTGAAGAGGTTCTTAGCTAGATGCCAGAAAGAGAGAATAATTAGAATTGGATAGGTTTTTGTCTGATGAAGGAATTTTTGGTGAGTCAAAGAACAGATTTTGTATGATTCCAGGCAGAAATATAAACTGAATGAGATTCAGGAGTTGGATGGTGATGGTACCTTCTGAAAGCCATCTCTCTGTTGCAGATAGCATTAGAACAAGTAAAGTTAAACCAAGGTTTTTTTTGCATTAGTAATAGAATATGGAATGTACACCTCCATGCCTGAGAGAATCACCTCCATGATGCGCTCAGCACACTCGGAAGGGTCCTGGCCATGGAAGCAGTAATCATTCCATGGGAAATCAGAGCAGTACTCCCCAAGAGCCTCCCAATCAGCAGCGCTAAAGTGCCAAAGGCACCTTCTCTTGGAAGGATCCAAAGGCCGAATTGAAGTGATAGGACAGGAAATGGATATAAGATTGTGGTCAGAGGAGCCCAACAGAGAAAAGAGTTTGACAAAGTAAGGAGGATGATGACAAGTAAGAATTAAATCCAGAATGCTGGACATATCTCCAATGCGATTGGGGATATGAGTTGGGTGCTGTACAATCTGCTCCGGGTCATTTGGGATAGAAAAGTTGTAAGCTAGTTCACCAAGGATGTTAGTGAAATGGGAGGAAAGCTGCCAAAGGTGGTGGTGAATATTGAAATCTCCTAAAATGCAGATTTCAGCAAAGGAAGAGTGGGAAAGAATGTATTCCAATTTGGAAGTGAGGTAGTGAAAGAACTTTGGATAGTCAGTAGAATTAGGGGAAAGGTAAACAGCGCAGATGTATTTAGTTTGAAATTGGCATGCAAGCCATAGCCAGAGGGTATAGAATTTGGAAGATTTGAGTTCGGGAATATGAGAACATTTTTCATTCTGATGATCATCAAGCCTATTGCTCCACCTTAGACCTACAGCTTTATGTGGAATCTGAACCATGTCCCATCATGGGTAGTCAGAAATATAAAGTTCTTGCCCAGACTCGATCTCTCAACCTCCTGATCAGCAGCCCAGTATCTTAACCACTAGGCTACTCAGGGTACCTATTTATCTATCAACAAAGCTTTCTCGTATTGAAGGATGAACAGCTGGGTGAGCTGCACGCTAATTGCAATCACCAGGAGTTGAACTCGGGGTTGGTGGCTTCATAGTCAGTGATATTAACCACTACACCACTGAGGCATGTGTGTATATATAATGAAAAGGAAGACCAAAAAAACAACATACAGCATAACTTTATATACAAGGTGTGATCATAAAGTTTTGGGACAGATGTATTTATTGCAAAACTAAATGTCATACCTAATCAAATTTGTCTCCATAGTAGTAGTCTTCTGATTGTAAACAGTGATTCCAGCAGTCCAGCCATTTATTGAAGCATCTGTTGTACTCTTTCTGAATGTTCTTCAATTCACATGTCACATTTTGTTTGATCACTGGTACTTCCTGAAATCTTTTTCCCTTGAGGGTGTTTTTCAGCTTGGGGAACAGGAAAAAGTCAGAGGGTGCCAAATCCGATGAATACGGTGGTTGGGGAACCAGTGGAATGATGTGCTTCATTAAGAATTCCCTTATGGAGAGTGCTGTGTGAGGGTGCATTGTCATGCAATAAGCTTTGAACCTATTCTGAACATCAGTTTAAGATATGTTAAGAACAAGGTAGAAGATTATTTGTCATTATTTAACCCTTTAACTGTGCCATACGATTTCAGCGATATTCCCATGGATGTGCATTAAGTCACTAAAAAGTTAAAGTGCTAATAGAAATTTTTCTGTTACTTTTCTAGTATGAAAAGACCATGAGAAATCCCTATCTGACAATAAAATGCCTAAAAAATGTGATTATCTAGGAGAAATTTATGATTTTATATAAAAAAGTGAAAATTTTCTTCTTTTTTTTTGCTTTTGCCATAATTTGCAGATAAACTTGCCTCAATAACTCAGTGTCAAAATGTATCCTAAAGGCATACATCTTACCTGAAAACCTAGTTATGTATCACTACTAATCATTTTTACCTGTAAAATGCAACCTATATTTGAGGCAAATTCTAGTAAAATACACACACGTCATTGGATTCATACTGAGTAAAAGAAACAAAACAGTGTATTCATTCAGTTATTATTTTGCTGTATGTATATGAAATTTTAATATAAAATATGCAAAGAGTGTCATATAAAATAAAAGTTGCAATGCTTCATTCTGGAGGAGAGAAGTAAATGTTGAAAAAAAAAAGCAAAACAGTTATAGTACTCTATGTACAAATGGTAAATATACAGTACACAAATCATGAGAGCATTATGAAATCTGAACACTTCCAATGTACAAAATATGTACAAAACATATAAAATTACATTACATTAAATATTTTATGGCTGTGGACTACAGTCGCTTTGCTCAGTTAAGGACAAAAAAAATGTTGGTGAATAAAGTCTGAGGGCATGCAGTCACCTTTCGCGATTAAGATAAATTTTTTTTATGGCCATGTACTACAGTCACTCTATGCACTTAAGGACAAAAAAATGTCAGTGAATAAAGTTGCCAAATACGGTTAAAGGGTTAAATAAAATGGGTATCATCTTTATTTTAGATACCTTTTTGTTTTATGCAGGGTTGCCAGATTGGCTACTTTGTGGCCAAATTTCACAAATGTGCAGATAAGTCTGGCAAACCCTAATTTTTTGAGTACTTTTTGCAAAAAATTATATTTTGTTTCAGAGTATTGATTAAGTGAAATTATTGGTTATTAAATCAAATTAATCATGACAACAAGGAAAAAGTTGTCAAATGCAGCCTTTGGACATCCTTCCAAGTTTCCAGCAGTTATGACACCAATAAAAGCAGATGTTGTGAGGCACTACAACTTTGTGCAATGATGAGAAGAGGCTGAATCAAATAAATCAATTACTTTTATTGAATGTTGTAACATAGTTGCAATAGATATTGAAACTAATGGAGAAGGTTTCTTTTCCTACAATAAGTACTCGTGGAATCTTTCAGAAAGTTGTTAGTGATAGAAGCAGCCTCAAAGTTGAACAAGGTTACTATAAACCAAAGAGATGAGAGATTTGAACAAAAAGTTTCCGAGTATGATGCTATGTTTGATGGATGTACCTGTGATTGCTATGATAAAGGGATTGCTAGAAATGCTGCCAGTGCAAGGAAAAATAACATTTGCTGAGTGGGATTCTTTTGTATGACAAAGCAGATTTAAACCAAGTGGACCAATTGATAGAAAAGCTGCTTCATGAGGAAAAGGTCTATTGCTAGAGCTCAAAAAGAACATGAATGCCAAATAAGATCACAAGCAGAATTGACTGAAGCTATCAGAGTTGTCCCTTCAACATCACAGGAATCACAGGATGCAGCTGGTGCTGAGATCATGGAGGTAGAAACTGACCCAAGGGGATGAAGACTTTGTGCCTGATATAGAGTTAATAGAGAATGAGCAGAACAGATATACCTATGAAGAGTTGGCAGTGACTGCACATCATTACAGAGTGAGTTGCAGGGCAGCAGCAGCAGTTGTTAATGCTGCTTTAAAAGATATGGGAATCCTGGATCATGGCAACATGATTGATAGAAAGAAGCTGGGGAGGGAAAGAACACAAGTAGATAAAAAATTGAGTACCAGGGTTAATTAAATCAGAGAATATAGGAATAGAATGCATTGGCTTTGATGAAAGAAGAGATAACACATTAACCAGGGCAGGCAAGATCAAAGAAGAGCACTAAGTCATTGTTAAAGAGCCTGGAAATATCTATATAGATCATGGAAATGCTCATTGTGTAGCAGAAGAGCTGATTACTGTAATAGTGGACTTGAAAGTTCAGACACTCTAAAAGCTTTACTATGTGATGGCACTGCTGTGAACACTGGAAGAATCGGTGGAGTAATAAAGCTTGTTGAAATCTCTCTGAATATGTCTGTTCAGTGGCTGGTATGCCTCCTTCATATGAACAAACTGCCATTCAGACACATCTACAAGGCAGTAGATGAAAAAAACAACAGGCCCAAGTACTTTCAAGGGTTTAATTGGAAATAAATTGAATGGAAACTGATCTAACAAAACTGGAAATGGTTGCTTTTTCTCCTGTTAAAGGAAACATTCATGAAATTCCATCTGATGATGTTAATGCTTTAAGCAGTGACCATAAGTATCTCTACAATATGTGCCTAGCTGTTCAATCTGGAAATGTCTCCAAAGATCTGGTACAATTTATCATGTTCATTGGCTAACTAGAGCAAATAGAATTCTTAGACTCTATGTGTCAACACCAAATCCAACCCAAGATCTCAAAGATCTAGTAGAAATTATTATGCTATCTTATGCTCCAGGATGGTTTTGGGTTAAGTCACATTGACTGGCATCTGATGGATCATCTAACTTTTGGTACTTAGGGTATCTGCTGTGTGACTTGAAGAAATACAGATTGATCATGGAATTGGTGTTTCAGAAAACTTACTTGTGAACCCCAAAAATATTCTACTATTAATGATAACAGACTCAAGAAGAGAACTACATTTTCTGGATCAAGAAACTTTGACCTACCTCAAACTCTTAATTTTGATTCTTCAGAGTACACTGAAATGATTGATTGGCAGAAAGAGGTAATTTATCTGCCTCCACTTCTGAGAAATTTTAGCAATAAGGAACTTTTGCTAGCAAGACAAGAACCACTCAAAATACCAGCCTTTCCTTGTCACAGCCAAGGAGTAGAAAGCACTGTGAATCTAGTCAGGAATGCATCTGATGTATGAATTGGCTATGAAAATTGTCAAAAATATATTCTTAACCTACTGGAATCACAGCAAAGATTGCCTAAATTTGAATGGAAAGGACAGTGGAATAAATAAACATTCAGTGTTACTTTCAAAATAGCTGAAGTTTATGCATCATGCAAAAGAGCACTTCATTAGGTAATGTTTTTTTCTTTTTCTTGTAGAAGACAAGTTCTGTTGTTTAATTTCTCAAAATGTTATGCAATTCAGTAATTTTTTCCTTATTTTTTATCTTAATACAGGGCTCCAATAAACCTTAAAATTTGTGCTGGGGTAGGAGACTAGGATACACAAAATATTTTACTGGGTGACTACTGTGACCCATACGAAACTACACAATGTGTCACTTTTGAATATAAATATCAACCTGTCTTAATATAAAAACAAAAATAAATATTATACAGTAAACCCTTGATAAGTCAGACTATATAGGGCTCTAGCCAGTCTGACTCATTGAAAAGTCTGACTCATCATGAATTACCTTAATTAACCCCCTATTTACCCTAAAGAGGCATAAATACTCTCTAACCTTTTAAGTTTGATTAGTGAGAGTCTAATACAATGTTCAAAATAAACATTAAAAAACACAAAACACAAACACGAAACAAAATTTTTTATTGTTTTCCCTTTTGCAATACAGTATTAAAAAAACACTTCACTTAGTAAAAGAAACAAAATAATAATGGCACTTGACATAGGAAATAAAACACTTCTCAGTAAAATAAACAAAAGAATAATAGCACTTGACAGAGGACGAGTCCGACTCATCCCAAATTCCAACTTATCGAGGGTTTACTATATATATATATATATATATATAGCAGCTGGAAACCCCCAAGCCAAACTGCTCCTGGGCAAGAAGCTACCAGAACAGGTAGGCAGAAATGGATCTCTCTCGGAAGACCATAGGGCAGCAAAACAAGTGACACCAAAGGAAAATGAACTTGAAATGCACAAGGGGCAATGAAAACCAAAGAACATAAATATTGTCCTGGCTAATATTCAAGGAATAAAACCAAACCAATCACTCAACAAAGTTTTGTACCTGAAAGGATTTATGGATGAAACAAGGGTGGCAGGGTTGGCACTAGGGCTTTAAAAGCTTTAAAAAGCTTTAAATTTAAGATTTTACAAAAAAGGCTTTAAAAGGGCTTTAATTGGTCATGTGAGCTTTAAAAAGGCTTTATTGAGATTTTACTGTTAAGTGTTTAACAATAAATTTGGAAATACTGTACTGTGCATTTTATTATTCTATTTACAGTGTTTAGTATGAGAAATAAGTTGTTGTCACAATAGGCCTATGATTAGTAATTCTATTGTTACGTTGTCTCTAGATTACAAATTTTGAAATTAAAGTTATAAGATGACAATGTGGATCATTTCATTTGTAATTAATTTTGAAATAATTAAATTTTTTATCTAAAGAATATAAGGAATAAGTTGGCTTCAATTTCATCCAGCCTGGTGGTAGGGGTTTATAAAAAATATAAAAAAATGATTCAATATATTAATATTTTTGTATATGTACATGTTTTAATATAGGTAGGGTATATATTGAATGAAACTAGGGCTTTAAAAAGTTTTATTTTTGTGAGAATTTTGGCTTTATTTCAAAATTTTAGAGTGGCAACCCTGAAGGGTGGACATTGCATGCCTCACAGAAACTCATCTTAAAAGATTGCCAAGGAAATTGTGAAAACTGCGAACATTGTATTGATAAGAAAGAGAGAAATATAGAGGGCTTCAACTTACTAAGAGCGGATAGAACAACGAGATGTAAAGGTTGCTGTGCTATATATGTACATGAAGGTCATATGATAGAGACGATAATAAGTAAATCAAACAGCTTTGTGGAACTCCTAGCAGTGAAAATAGAAAAACTAAATGTGATACTAATAGTCACCTATAGACCTCCAAACACCCTAACCGAAAAATTCTCAGAGGCCATTGATCATATTAGAAAGCTAATAAAGGCCATAAACCCTCCATCCCCCAATATAATGATCTGTGGAGACTTTAACTTCCCATTTATAAAATACAAAAAGGTGGATATGAATACGGTATATATATACAGGTAAACCTCGCTTAACGCGGTAATGTGGGACTGGTAAAGTGGCCACATAGAGTGAATTCGCGTAAAGCGAACTTAACCAATGGGAAAAATTTAAATTGTCCCATGACCTCCAAGAATTTTTACCAAAACTTTAAAAACGCATTCGTTTTTCTTAAATTATGCATTCAATGCCTTTTAAAAATGTAAAGAAAAATGATAAACTAGTAAAATTGAAGGTTTATTGCATAATTAACACACAAAAACACATGAAAAAAAAATCTATCTAAAGTTGTTTGCTTCTGTTGGAATGATAAACTAGTAAAACTGAAGGTTTAGATAATTAACACACAAAAATACATGAAAAATTATTTTTACTGCTTAGAAAAAACCTATCTAAAGTTTGCTTTCTGCTGGCTTTCTTCTTGTCGTTGTAAAGCCTACGGTATGGCGCTAGCATCTTCTCAATACCGTGTCGAATCACCATGCTTCTTTCCATGTTAGGGTCCGCATGCACCATCTTTTCTTTGGCGCTTTCAATGTCTTGAAAAATGCTTTCAAGCTCCTTTAAAGTGAATTCCTTAGCCAGCGTTGGTTGTGCAGAATCTTCTTCGTCATCGTCTTCCTCGTCATTATCTTCAAAAGCCCATTCTTGGTCCATGGAAATAAGTTCACCTTCAGTAAGTTCATCTGGTCGCAAATCCAGTGTTTCCCTAACATCCACTGTTTCAAGTTCTTTAGAACAATTTTTGTTCCCGAGGACAGCTATCTCTTTTATAACTGAGTTAAGATTTGTTTCAAAACCAGTGAATGAAGTCATTTGCACAATTAGGTAGAAGTTTTTGCCACACTGCACGCATGTTACTAGTTATTAATTCCTCCCATGATGCATTAATATTTTCGATAGCACGTCTTATGTCATATTTCTTCCAAAATTCACTTAAAGCAATTGCATTTTCACCCGTTGTTACCTCAATGGCCCGAGCAAAAGTACATCTGAGATAATAGGCCTTAAAAGTCGAGATGATTCCCTGGTCCATTGGCTGGATTAACAAAGTGGTGTTTGGAGGTAGAAATTCCACTCTCACATTATGGTTTAACTCCCCAAGAGAATTAGAGTGGCCTGGAGCATTATCTAGAAGAAGTAGAGCTTTAAAAGTTAAGTTATTCTTCATGCAGTACCTCTCTATGGCAGGACAAAAATACTATTGGTACCACTCTTGAAACAATGGTGCCATCATCCAAGACTTCTTATTCGACCGCCAAATAACTGGCAATGAAGCTTTGTTATAATGTTTCAATGCTCTAGGATTTTCGCACTTATAAACAAGCATTGGTTTCAATTTAAAGTCTCCCTCTGCATTGCCGCCTAACAATAAAGTTACTCTACCTTTTATTTGCTTATGGCCACTGAGTAGATGTGGTTTTTGACACGAAAGTTCTAGAAGGCATTGTTTTCCAAAAGAGGCCTGTCTCATCAACATTAAAGATTTGACATTTGTTGTAACCTTCAGCTTTTATTATTTCTTGAAAAAATTCTGGATAATTCGAAGCTGCATCAACATTAGCGCTAGTGGCTTCGCCAACTATTTTAACATTATGCAATTCTGCTCAACTTTTGAAATGCATAAACCATCCTTTACTAGCGGTAAAAGCTTCACATTCTGTGTACTTGCTGCTTTCTCACAATACAGACATTAACTTTAAAGCCTTAGCTTGAATGCTTGCAGTACTGACAGGAATTCTTTTTTTATTACAATCCTCTAGCCAAATTTGAAGTAAACGTTCCATTTCCACCATAATTGGTTTTCTGTTTTGAGTGCTATTTAATGAATAGGTAGTTGAAGATACTTTACCTTGTTCTTTGTACTCGTCAGTTCTTTTCAAAATGGTTCGTACGGTAGATTCAGCCAGGCCTAGGCCATGTGCAATTTTAGATTTGCTTTCTCCACTTTCAAATCTCTTAATAATATCAAGTTTTTCATCTAATGTTATTACTTTTCTTCTCTTTGCTGCACTTTCCTCTTTGGAATCCAAATCTCTCTTTTGGGTATCCATTTTGTGAAAATATTGTTCAAAGAATATTAAGAGATTCTAGCAGCAAGATACACAGACAGTAACACAACCACACGCTTTGGTATCTGAGCGTGAACTGGCGCTCGATTTGCGGTCGTATGATTGTCTAGTGCTGCTGGCGTGTGATTGGCTGCTGTGATTTTGGCGCATCATATAAAAATACTGTTCAGAAATGTTTAGACTCTTGTTTGCTATACGGCAATAACTGATTCTTAGCCCTCGCAAAGTGAGACCTGGTGTTTTTTTCAAACCGCATTAACTGCATTTAGTGTATATCAAACTCGCGTTAAGTGAGGTTTACCTATATATATATTATAATATATATATATATATAATATATATATATATATATATATATACCAGGACAAGGGGGGCACAAGAGAAGACCAGGAGTAAGCAAAAATGTTGATGGCTCTCACAAATGAGTTTATGCTGACACAGGAGATAACAGAAAATACCAGAAAAAATAACTGCCTAGATCTAGTATTCATGAATAATATGAACTTGATTGCTGATATAAAAATAACCCCAACCATTATCTCAGGCCACAACTTAATTGAGATATCAATAAATATGATAACAACATTAAAAAACAATATACATATTGAGGAAAGAAGCAAATTTGGGGCCTTTAACTTAAACTCCAAGACTATGAATTGGGAAGCAATTAGATCACACATGACCCAAATAGAGTGGAGAACAGTCTTAGAGAATAAAACAACTGAAGGAAGTGCTAACAACCTTGGAAGAAAAAATTCTGAGAATTTTAGAAAAATATGCTCCAAAATCACAGCCAAAAAGGAAAGAGGAGCCAGCTAGAGAAGCAAAAGAGAAGAATATTCCACAAAAGAAAGTGAGTGGAGGCGAAGTTAACCAACTGCGGAGATAATGCCAGGAAAGTAATACAAGAAAAACTGGAGGGTATCGATAGGTAAATACAAGCCCTGATTAAGGACCATACAGGGAGGGAAGAGGAAAAGGCAGTAGAAGCAATAAAGGAAAATCCAAACTACTTATATAGCTATACAAAAAGGTAAACAAAAACCCGCCCTTATGGAAGATAAATAATGAACTAACTGACGATCCAAAAGAAATAGCTGAAACATTGAGAGTCCAGTATGAATCAGTTTTTAGTACCACCCCAAAAAGTGACAGCGATACCTGACATAGATACATTCTTTGAAGAGAAATTGCAAGGAGAGTGCATAACAGACTTTGATTTTACCCCAGAAGATGTAGCGAGAGCTATAAGACAAATGAAACCACATTCAGCTGCAGGTCTGAACAATTGGAACACATTATTGATTAAGAACTGTAAACATGAAATAGCTACACCTTTATACAGGCCCCCGTTATACGATCGTTCGGTTTACGATTTCCCGCGTTAACGATTTTAAAAAAGTACCCCCATCTTTCGATTTACGATTGCCTTATTTCGTGTTAACGATCTCCAACTTGAAAGCATGTCTCAGAAAAGGCCAAGTGCTGGTGCTTCGGGTATTGCTAAGAAGCCTCGCAAGAGTTTGAGCTTGGAGGTTAAGCTTGACATTGTCAAGCATCACAAGAATGGACAAGGGGCTAATTCGATAGCGAAGATTCTTGGACTGGCTCAGTCCACTGTGTCGACAGTGATCAAGAATTCCGACAAGATCCTGGCAGCTGGCGAGAATGTGTCATCGTTATCTGCGAAGATGATAACGAAGAGCCAGGATTCAACTATCCAAGAGATGGAGAGGCTTCTCAATCTCTGGATAGAGGATCAGAACAGGCGCAGGATGCCTCTCTCCACTGCCCTTATCTGCGCCATCTGCAAATTTTGGGGGTCTTCCAGAATGTTTGGGAACGTATCCCTATTTTTCTCATAAGGCCTTCAGTTTGATATACGATGGGGTTTTTAGGGACGCATCCCAATCGTATAATGGGAGACGCCTGTACTGGATATGGAAAAGTTCCCTAGACACAGGGAAATACCGAGCATCTTAAAAAGAGCATTGTCCCTATATATAAAGGAGGGGACAGATCTCGAGCAAAGACTTATAGACCAGTGTCATTGACATCCCTCCTCACCAAAGTATTTGAAAGAGTAGTTAGAGAGAAAATTTATGATTTCTTAGAGACACTGAAAAAATTAAATAAAAATCAGCATGGATTCTGATCAGGTAGATCATGCCTATCACAACTAATACAATATCCTAGATGCACTGGAAGGCAATGACAACTATGATGTCATATACACAGATTTTGCTAAAGCTTTCAACAAATGTGATCATAGTATAATAGCACATAAAATGAAATATATGGGAATAACAGGCAAAGTGGGAAAGTTGATCTACAACTTCCTCAGGGAATGTCTACAGGTGGTCAAAATTCAAGGTATATCATCAGAAATCAGAAGTACGCAGCTCAGTACCACAAGGTACAGTACTGGCCCCACTCCTGTTCATTATCATGCTAACAGACATAGACAGCACTTGGAGTAAACAGCAACAGCAACAGTATAGTAACATCCTTTGCAGACGATACAAAGATCAGCAAAAAAATCAGTGATGTAAATGAAGTGGAGGTTTTGCAGAGGGACATGAACAAAATATACAAATGGTTAGAAGACAACAACATGACTAACACCAAGAAATTTCGGCTCTTGAAATATGGTAGAAAAGAGGAATTCAACGGACTGCATATTATGCTTCAGATAGACAGGAAATTCAGAGAAGCATGAAAGCAATCAATCTGGGAGTAATAATGACCAATGATGTGAAATTCGAAACACAAAATCAGATAGTGATAAATAAAGCAAAAAGAGTAGCAGGACAGGTACTAAGAATGTTCAAAAGAAGGGCCAGGACTAATGATTTCCCTCTTAAAAACATTGATTATACCAAAACTTGAATACTGCTCAGTTTTGATGTCCCCATATAAAAAGGAAGAAACTAATAAACTAGAAGAAACGCAGACACATTTCACAGTAAAGATTGATGGCTGCAAAGAACTCAACTACTGGGAAAGACTACGTAAACTAAATTTGTAGGTACTCCCTGGAAAGAAGAAGCGAGAGGTACACCATAATCTACTTCTGGAAAATGATTGAAAAACTGGTACCAAACCTCAAACTAAACCCAATTACCATTCAAATAACACTGGAAAGTAGGAAAGGCAGAATGTGTAGTGTTCCCAAATTAAAGGCCTGACAAGGGACCTCCTCAACACTGAAGGAAAATAGCTTGGTTGTCAGGGGGCCAAGACTTTTTAACCAGCTTCCTAAGGACCTCAGAAATATTACAGGGGTCTTCTTCAAGAGAAGACTAGATGCCTGGCTCAGGATGGTACCAGATGAGCCAGGTGTACCTGGCTATGTACGGTGGAGAGTGCAAGAAAGCAACTCGCTCCTCCACCAAGCCAGACTTAGAGGTGGGCCACCAGCTTGGCCTTCATGTGAAGAGAGATCAACACAGAATAGCAATGATATATATATATATATATATATATATATATATATATATATATATATATATATATATATATATATATGTGTGTGTGTGTGTATGTATGTGAAAAAATCAACCCCATCAGGGTTCGAACCCATCACCTCTTTGAGTAGAAGGTGAGGGTGCTGGTTACTACACTGTAACACGATGAAAATTAACACAACCTGTCATATATGTAAACAACCTAGGAATCACATAACGTTTTTGCTGCATTCAGATGCTTTTTACATGTTAACCCTTCTGCACTCAAGGTGTAATGACCAGTATTTCATTCAAATTATCTGGTGCAGCAATGGGGTCTCATAAATGGAATATCATACATGAACATGCACAATTTTTCATGATGAAAAAATCACCCCCACCAGGGGGTTGTGTTTATGCATGATTTATATTTATATTTTACTTTTTTAACAGACTGTGGTCCATTGAGCAGCACTACATTAGCACGATTGACCCTTCTGTAAAATTACGCCACTGCATTGAAATGCCCTTAGATGAAATGTGTATGCAGGTACTTCATCTCTTGATAGGAATTCCGTCATCGAGTTTCCCCCTCATGAAGGTAAAAAAAAGTTTGCCTTTCAATTCGTTTTATGTCTTGCGTGAGACAAATCTTCAATCGTCACTTATCACTGATTTATTCAGATTCTTGCATAATTGTTCAATCTATGAAAGGATGCCTGAAGACATTGTGTATTATGAGTCATTTGGTCATTAATTTCTTCTTTCTATCTCTGATCATGTGTTCTCTTTTGGACCAGGACAAGAGGACTTTTGGGATCAAGGAAGGACTCTTCTATAAAGGAGTGACTCCTGGCTCCATTAGGCCTCATTTGGAAGAGTTAGTTGAATGCGGAAATAAAATACTCAGGTAATTTGATTATGATGAATAATTTTACTAGTAGAAGCATATGTCACTGATGGTTTTGTGACAAGTGCCAGTGTGATCTTAGGTTTAGGGTTGTAATGTATTATTTATTGTTCAGTTGTTTAATTTGCTTTAGAAATTGAAGTTAACTAATCCCATCCATAGTATGATTGTGAAGCTGATATTTCTTTGTTTACATAATTGACATGTAAAAAGTAATGAAGATAAGATTTGGTTCATTTTAGTCCCTTAGAGAGAGGTATTTTCCTCGACTCATTCATATGGACTTCATCTTACAAAGCTTTTTTGTATGGTCCAAGCCATTATACAAAGACTAAAGCATTTCCTGAACTGAAACTCGGGTGTAGCACATCCTTTGACTTGATATTTCACCTCGCCACATCTGGAGGGGTTGTATGATTTTTAGATACCAAGGCCTGCCACTGAACACCAACTGTCTGTTGTTGAGCAGTTTTCCTCTTATAACCTTTTGGATTTTTGATGTATTATTAATTGTATTGTTACTTTTACATTTGCAAAGTTTTTATATACTGGGATTCCCAATAAGGTGCTTGTATTTACGTCATTGAAATAAAACTTTTGAGGCATAATACTAATAGGAATGATTAGGATTGGGATAGATAGCCTATAAGATCTGATAATGCAAAATTTGAGCCTGATTTTTGGAATAATGGATGATACATAAAAGGAGCATTCCAGGACAAATCATGCAGTGCATGTCACCATACCATCTTCAATTTTCCTATAATTTGGTATTGGGTATTGTCTGAACCAACAAACTCAAAATATAAAATTATATCTTAGTCAGAGTTGTGGTTAAAAATTTATGGCCCCCCTAATTTTATTTTATAAAACCCCAAAAACCATGGTTTATTTGGTTTTAATGTTTTTTTTGGTTTGTTAGTGTTTGATTGTAATAAAATGATTTTATCTTTCATATTATTATATTTAAGCATTATACTAACCTTTATACTAAGTTTATACTAAGTTTTATTGGGTTCAAACTTAAAATGCTGATAAAACAATAAAGCTACTCTTTTAAAATGTCCAGCACGCATTTTTATCATCTACCTAGCATCCTTCATCATTGGTATGAGGGACATTTGGTTCCCCTGAGTGGTATGGTACCAATCAAACCTTCTGACCCATGTACTGAAGGGAAAACAATTATTTTCAATATTGGTATTCAATTTATGAAACTAAAATAAAATTATTTTATCATTTTACTGAGTAATAAAACTATTTAGCATCATTTTAGCTACAGTATGTGAGTAACACATTCTGGTACTGTATATTGTGGAGTGAGCTGAGGAAAAGCATTTAAACAAATTTGAAATGTAAAAATATGAAAATTGAAAGTTTTCACAATAGATTAGTAAAATTTATGAAGGGAATTGATTTTTTTAAACCTAGCCAAAGAATCAGCATCACCTAAATTTTGGAATTGGTACATTAATTATTAGCAAAGAACAAGTTAAGATATGTTTGGATGCTTACGTACAGGAAGTCTCGTATCCTTTTCTGAAATTTACACAAAGCCTACTTGGAATTCATATCATACCTAACTTATGTTTTTCATTTATGTCAGAATTCTACTATATTTTATATTATTAATGTTACGCTGGAGACTTGTGAGGGGCAGAAGCTTCATTTAAACTTTGTTTTGAGGTTCTGAATAAATTATGTTGGTCAAACTTGTTGACTAACATAGCCAGGTACACTCGGCTCATCTGGTACTGTCTTGAGCCAGGCATCCAGTCTTCTCTTGAAGGCTTCAACTTTGACCCCTGTAATGCTTCTGAAGTTGTTAGGAAGCTGGTTAAAAAGTCTTGGCCCCCTGACAACCAAGCTATTTTCCTTCTGTGTTGAGGAGGTCCCTTGTCAGGCCTTTAGTTTGGGAACACAACATATTCTGCCTTTCCTATTGTCCAGCATTGTTTGGATGGTAATTGGGTTTAGTTGGAGGTTTGGTACCAATTTTTCGATCATTTTCCATATGTAGATTATGGTGTATCTCTTTTCTTCTTTCCAGGGAGTACAGATTTAGTTTATGTAGTCTTTCCCAGTAGTTGAGTTCTTTGCTGCGAAATGTGTGTGCATTTCTTCTAGTTCATTAATTTCTTCCCTTTTATATGGGGATGTCAAAACAGCAGTATTCAAGTTTTGGTATGATCAGTGTTCTCAGCAGAGGAATCATTACTGTCTTGTCCCTCCTTTTGAACGTTCTTAGTACCTGTCCTGCAACTCTTTTTGCTTTGTTTATTGCTATCTGATTTTATGTCTCGAATTTGACATCATTGGTCATTATTACCCCCAAGTCAACCGCTTTAGAGCTTCTCTGAATTTCGTGTCTATCTGGAGCATAATATGCAGTCTGTTTAATTTCCTCATTTCTACCATATCTCAGGAGCTGAAATTTCTCGGTGTTAAATGTCATATTGTTGTCTTCTGACCATTTGTATATTTTGTTTGTGTCCCACTGCAAGGCCACTTCATTTGCCTCACTGATTTTTCTGCTGATCTTTGTATCATCCGCAAATGATGTTACTATACTGTTGCTGTTAACTCCATTGTCTATGTCTGTTAGCATGATAATGAACAGGAGTGGGGCCAGTACTGTACCTTGTGGCACTGAGCTGCATACTTCTGATTCTGATGATGATACACCTTGAATTTTGACCACCTGTAGTCATTCTCTGAGGAAGTTATAGATCCATTTTCCCACTTTGCCTGTTATTCCCATATGTTTCATTTTGTGCTATTATACCATGATCGCACTTGTCGAAAGCTTTAGCAATATAGGTCAGTGTTTCTCAGCCATTTTTTCCCCACGATCCCTGTGTCGGAGTCTTAGGTCGGCGCGATCCTTTATCATCCCACAGGGGTAAACAAATTCACCAAACTTTTTTTTTTTTTGCTCCCCGCAAATCACTTGTCCAGGGGTCGCGATCCACCGTTTGAGAAACGCTGTTCTAGGTGATTTTTGTGCTTATAATGATTTATTATTTGGGAAATTGACTTTCAGATGCTTTTTGAATTATTCTTTTATCTGAATTAGGAACTGAGATTGATAATTTGAAATTTAGTGTTATGCATAGTTGCATACCCTCCCCTCCCCCCTCAAAATCAGGGGTCATCTTTTTTAACTATTACTTAGATTGAGCTGTAATTTTATATTTTGAGTTTGTTGATTTAGACAATGCCATATACCAAATTATATGAAAATCGAAGATGGTGTGGTGGTAAATTTATTTTTATTTTTGTCATGATTTGCCCTGGAATGTCCCAGAAAGTACATCGAAAAGACATCCATAGCACCATAGCATCCATGCACACGTTTAAAACAAAAGGAAGTACTTGTGTTAGGATCAACCAAGCCAATATCAGACCAAAAGAAAAGTGCTGAGATCCGAGTATAAATTAGACCAAAGCATCTGAGTTTGTTTTCATTAGTTATTTTTTTTTTCATTTTTACATAAAACAAGTTCAAAATTTCTTCAGTTTTATTTTTTATTTATTTATTTATTTACAAATACATATAGTTTTCATGGATGAGTATAACTTAATTATTAAATACAGGTGCAAGCATGCACGCTTTACAGGCCAAAATCTAATAATTACATTATAATTATTATTATATAATTATATACTTGAGAGTAAATATGATCGTTTATCTCACTAGAAGTTTTGTCACTATTTTAAGTTGAATGTTTATTGGTGCAATCAATCCAGAATTATTTAATTTTGTTGATTGTAATGTTGCCGAGGTTTTTCCCACTCAACTGCGATTATCCACTACAGGCTCGAAGAATTTTGTTGTATGCCTCCAATAGAGAAGAGTGAGCATCCTGCAGCAGACACTTTGGCACTGAGGTCATTCAAAATGGCAATGAAGGCATTCCTGTTCTCTTACAGGTGAGAATGGAAAGAGGATGGAGGCTAGCAATGCGCATTCTAGTCACTATTTCTGAAGGAAAAATGGGTTTATACTTCTACATTCACCCATTTTAGAAATTATTTTAAACATTTCCCACAAATCTCTCCAGTTTATCATTAGACCACTACAAACATTTTTAATGAATCATTTCACAAAACTCATTGACCACAAGTTAAAAATAAAAATAACTTATCCTTCTACAGTGAGAAGATATTACAACATTAGGGTGTGTCAGTTTTAGTAAAGTCAACAATTCAAAAAACTACTAGTGACCAAATGATGCATTTTTATGTACTAAATCGAAATATGGCTTTAAAATCCAGATTTGACAACTCCTAGCTACGTATATTTGAACTTTGAAGTTTACGAAAAATCAGCAATTTTTGCAAGTATTTTTTTTATTGTATATAACTACATTTTACATACATTACATACAATTAAAGACATTTTGATTGTATTTCAATATTAAAACTTAGAAATATAGATAGGTTTCTTGAACTTTGCCGAGGATGCCATGTCTGCCTTGCTCTTGTTCCCGGACATGAGCTCCCTACTGGCCACCTGGCCACTGATGTATACCTCCCTCTTCTCTTGTGAGTAAACATGTGCTGCTTCAATTGTCATCCTTACACACCTCTCTACTGACTGTGTGTGTGTGTGTGAGGGCCATGCAGGAACTTTCATTGGTCTATCCAGAAACCTTGATTGCAGCAGTGGTGAGGGAGCAGGTCAGAGGAGGGTCAGTCATGCCAGAGTTCCAGTCAATAAGCTCCAAGAGTTTGGTGGCATCTGGGTTGATGTCAGGAGTCTTCCTTGGTCTGACACTGCAGTCTCCTACCTGTGTGTCCTCATCTCCTTCACCTCTGATTTCCAGTAATTTAGGGTGTATAAATTTTAGTAAAGTCAACAATTCAAAAACTACTAATGCTCAAATGATGTCATATTATCTAGCAAACTTAGAAATATCTTTAGTGTTGTTTAAAAAAGCCATTTACTTACTTATATTTGACTAGGACAAAGGAGGATGAAGACTTCATACCAGACTCAGTCTGGTATGAAGTCTTCGTCCTCCTCTCTCCTCCCTGCCTCCTCCACTCATGCATTCACAATCAAATCTCCAGCATTTGTGACTATGTGAAACTTAGAAACCATACTGCACACCAAAAATAACCAAAGTTGACCACACACATCAATGGCACATTGATATATGATGCTACAGTCATATTTAGGTTATAACCTTTATGGTCAAATATAAGAAGGTAAATGGTTCTTTTAAACAACACTAAAGATATTTCTAAGTTTGCTAGATAATATGACATCATTTGAGCATTAGTAGTTTTTGAATTGTTGACTTTACTAAAATTGATACACCCTAAATTACTGGAAATCAGAGGTGAAGGAGATGAGGACACACAGGTAGGAGACTGCAGTGTCAGACCAAGGAAGACTCCTGACATCAACCCAGATGCCACCAAACTCTCGGAGCTTATTGACTGGAACTCTGGCGTGACTGACCCTCCTCTGACCTGCTCCATCACCACTGCTGCAATCAAGGAGTTTCTGGATAGACCAATGGAAGTTCCTGCATGGCCCTCACACACACAGTCAGTAGAGAGGTGTGTAAGGATGAAACTGAAGCAGCAAATGTTTACTCACAAGAGAGGAGGGAGGTGTACATCAGTGGTCAGGTGGCCAGTAGGGAGCTCATGTCCAGAAACAAGAGCAAGGTAGACATGGCATCCTTGGCAAAGTTCAAGAAACCTATCTATATTTCTAAGTTTTAATATTGAAATACAATCAAAATGTCTTTAATTGTATGTAATGTATGTAAAATGTAGTTATATACAATAAAAAAAATACTTGCAAAAATTGCTGATTTTTCGTAAACTTCAAAGTTCAAATATAAGTAGCTAGGAGTGGTCAAATCTGGATTTTAAAGCCATATTTCAATTTAGCACATAAAAATGCATCATTTGGTCACTAGTAGTTTTTTGAATTGTTGACTTTACTAAAATTGACAAACCCTATTACAACATGAAGGTATACACAGTACATTCACGAGGGAATAAAATTAAACTTGGTAAATTATTAAATCCATAAACGAACAGATGAACTGATCATCAGTTCATTAATGTAAAATATAGAAGAATAACAGAAATTATAATGTAATTTGTGAGGAAACCTACATATAAGGTTAAGTATATCTGTAGGTCTAGTGTAAAATTAAATGACCATTATGCTAACTTAGGTTTTAAAATGAAATATTATTGTAATTTTTTAGAAAAATTTACTCAGTGCAGTAGGAGGCTTCTTCCTCCATCTTTTGTAATGCTTTTAACGCTCAATTTTACGTGGGTCATTTTCCTCCATATTCGTTCACTGCCTTTTTATAGCATTCATTCTTACTTTCATCTACCCTCTATTTCATAGTTTTATATTTCAAAATTTTAACAAACATTTTTAACTTTCGTATTTTTAATGTGAATGACCCCCTATTCATTACGGGGTTGGCAAAACCGAGTCCACTCGTTTTTTCGGATTCTATTGGGCTTTTTCATATTTTCAATGGCCAAATAGAGTATAAGAATACAGCTAAATAACTGAGAGCTTATTACAAAATAACTATTTACCACGAGTTGTTAGGTAGGTGTTTTGCTTGAAAATAAAATGTTCAACTAATTAATGGTTGTGATATCTCAGTCAAGTTGTGTGAATGTTAGGGATGTACCGATATATCGGTATCGGCCGATATTTCAAAAGTGCGATTTTTCCAAAATTATGAATAAAAGACTATTTAGAGGATGAAATTTCCAATATTTTATTGTTTTATCACTTCACATAACTTATTTTTTCACAAGGGTTAAGTTCTCATGTAACACATAACTTATTTTTTCACAAGGGTTAAGTTCTCATGTAAAAATAGGTCCTAAGAAATGTAGCGCACAAGTTTTACCCAATTTTCTTTTCAAACAGCCAATCAAACAAGTGTAAATCCTTTGAGAAATAGGTATAAAGCCTAGAAAACCGAAAAAAACTATCTATCATAGCTCACAATATTAACCCAGCTAGCTGGTTAAAAACACATTTACTAAGCCCAACATAGGCCCGCAGTCCAATTGTATAACAAACAAAACTATGACATCTAATGCAGTGTTGCCATCTTTAATGAAAAGGATTATTGCTTTGTTGCCAAATTTTCAACACAGAAAATAAATTATAAATGTTACAAAAATGACACTAATAAACCCTAGCTGGATATCTGTATCGGTTATCGGCTGATACACACTTTAATTATCGGTATCGGTATCGGTACATCCCTAGTGAATGTAGAATCTTTTATTGAGCCATATTTCATATTTCAGTGTATTTCAGTAATGAGTACTGTGCAAGAATTAATCTATTACATTACTTTGTTAGTAACTCGTTGATTTATTTTGATAAAACCCATAAAATACCAGTTGCGTGGGTTTTATGTTTTTTTTCTGGAAAAAAAACACCAGGGGCAACTAGGTCGGGTCCAATCGGGCCAACCCTGATTCATTACGCATTACGCACCGCAGTATTTTAGTGAACAATCACTTATTTTCAGAAACTAAGATTTTCATTACATCTCTGTGTTTCATTTCGCAAAAACGTTTTTTTGTTAATGTGACTCTTAACAAGATTTGCTTTTATATTTTCAGACAGAAAATTCTTTTGCTTGAAGGTGAAACTAAATTTTTAAGCTTAAAATTGAAAAGTGAACCTTTGAGAAAGAAAGTTCATTACGTGCACAGAATTTGTTCAAATGGGATTGAAAAGAAGTGGTTTTCAAATAGTCTGAATCTCATTGGTGAACTGAAGAAGGAATTGGTACTCACGAGATCTGCCTCCAATCTATACCTGCTCTTCTCTTTCATCAATGCTGCTTGCACACCTTTCTTAGTGTATGTATTTAGTCTTTATTAGCTTTTCCATTTCGAATATGCTTTTAATTCATTTTGTAGTAATTGAAGACGTTGCTTGAAGTTTTTGTACGCGATGATACAGAGCGCATCTGTCAAGTTTCAACATAGCTATGAGTTTATGAAGGACCTCAACTGTATTAAATAGACGTATGATGTTCGGAATAGGCTATTCTCAAAGTAGTAGTAGTAGTCACTATGAAAATGTAATTCTTAGTTTATAGGATACATTTAATTTTCACTTTAATGAACATTAATACTAAAGAATCAAGGTTGCCAAAAAACATTTACTTTCTACTCAAAAATGTCCTCACATCTACTTCAGTTTTCTCGAAAAGTGGATCTATGAAGGCGAATTGTACGATCCTGGATCAGAGTTCATGATCAGGACCGACCCCGACGCCTTGCTCTCCCGCAGTAGACTCTACTGGACAAATGGACACAGCCTCTGCCATGGTTTTTTGGATTTCATCCCAGAATTTTTGAGAGAAGTTTTAATTGGAGCCTACTTATGTGGAAAATCTATGAATTTACTCAGAGTTTGCTGTCCGCAGGTATTGCATCTGAGGCAGAATTACCATAGTTCTTAATTGTAATTTTGCCCTCATTCACTATTACATATCAGTAATTTAGCAAGTACTTGACAGTCTGCAGTGTGCTCATGTTTACAACTCACTTTTATGTATCGGTGCTACCATTAGTAATCTGTAGGAAAAAAGTCTTTGCAGTAGTTATATTTTATGTTTTTGATGTCCTCTGTACAGGAATCACTATCAAGTTCGTTTCATAAATATTTAACATTTTGAGTACACTAATTGTGCAGATTCTAATCTGAAACCTCAGAAACCATTATATTATCTACTTTAGAAGATTATACATTGAAGAAATGAATGTTTTTATTCAATTCACTGATTTTTTTTGCTCCCAACAGAGCTTTCTGTTTGCAAAGAGAGAAGAAAAACATCCCGGAATAAGCCTCTGTTCTTCTTTGAATGAAGTTCATATTGTGAAACTTCAGTGTCAGAAATATGCATTGGAAATGGGCTCTCTTTTCTCATCATTTCAGGTTTGTTCCAGCACAAAATGGGATGGAAGGCACCGTTCTTTCTCTTCCATTCTATCTGCTTTTTGGAGGTTTTTCAGTTAAAAAATTAAAATTTGAAAATTTGTAAAAGTTTATTTTTCATTACTAATTATTTTAAGGTTGATTCAATCCTTCCATTGGAAACATTGTGTAGAAACTTTTAAACTGTTCCTTTTTGCTTTGTGTAATTATTTTGGTTTGAGGGCTGTTGATAGTTTAAGACTGGATAAAGTCGCTGATTCTGTCTTAAATGGTTCAGGTTACGTTGAAGGGCTTTGAAGAAGAACAAAAAAAAAGAGAAGAACTGTTGCTCGGAATCTCTTCTCGAAGACGGTTCGAATTCCTATGCAGATTTGAAGGTAATCCAAAGGGAGTCCACCATTCTTTTATGTATGCAATAATTTCTATATTTAGTTGTTATTGTATTCATATTTAAATTGTCAGAAATTAAAGAATGTGTTCAAATTTTGGAAACAGAAGAGAAGGAGTTGGAAATTCTGAGAATAAGTGAGAAGAAGAGGCAAGATTTAAAAAATTTGATAAAAGGTCTGAAGATGTCTAAAATATGGAAGGAGAGGAGAAAGGAAGGAGAAGAGAGAGAAGACGAGAAGACTCTTATGGAGCAAAAGAAAAAAGAACAGGAGAGAGATGATGAGGAACAACAGCAAAGGTAATTTATGTCGATAAAAAGAGAAGAATTATTTCACTTAAACTGTACATTGTCAGATGTAATACTTTTAAACAGTATTTAGTAAAATGAGTTATATTTGGTTCCCTAGTAACCAAAATGCATTAAGTTTAGTACGAGTGTTCAGTTGCATATGGCTGCTGAAACAATGTAGAGTAAGGAAATCAAATTAAATTTTGGACATTATAATTTTAGAGTTGCAGTGATGTCTCGTTACAAAGAAGAAATGGGCAAACTTGAATCCCGAGAAGCTACTGCCCAAAGTAAACTGAAAGACACAAGACACGATTTGAATCTGGATTTGAAACTCGAAACGTTTGAGTCGAAGGACAGCAAGAATAATTGCTTCAAGGAAGCAGTTCAAAGCGGAAGAGAAATCCCCGAGACAGATAATGAATCAGTGTCCCAAATGAGCACCACATCAGACTATTTGGAAACTCCAAATGAAGATGTGATTACTGATATCATTCCTGATGAAGTGACTTTTATGAACGCTCCCAGAGGGACGGGAAATGAAGGAGGAGCAATCAAACTTAGCAACAACACGAACGAGAGAGAACCCAATAACAACTACGAAATTATTGAAGACAATTCGAATGAAGTTCGAATTACGCGCAGTGAGGAAACGACTCAAACCGGACTAGGCAACTCTTTTACAGATAAATTAAATCATAACTCGAACCAATACGGAATCGAACACAATATTTTCAGGGCTGAAACTCCATTTCAGACTAACTATAACCATTCACTTTATAAAAATGAAACTAAAAAGGAGACTGTTGTTGCATATGAAAAAATTGAAGATTTTAAAATGGGTCGTTTGCAAAGTCAGTACAAAAGCAATAATATTAATTCTCTTTCAGTTAACGTTCCTGAAAGGAAAGTAATGGTAAATAATCCGCGAGTTTTACAGTCCGATGAAAGTTGTAAATGTTTAAAAGCAGATTTCGGGAAACCAAACTCCTCGCGTGAAACTGTTGAGGCACTGAGTGGTTTCGAAGATGAAGCAGCCGATGAAAAGTGGAAGGAAATTGATGATAGTAGGAAGGAAATAACCAATAACAGCCGGGAGGAAGCTCCCGAAAACCAGAATAAAGAGTCTAACGAAAGTAAGAAGGATTTGAAAAATAGAAACGAAATGGATCAGAAAGTTGTTTCTGATCCTGTAGATGAAAGGTTTCGAATGAGGAAAAGCAAGAGCGAGTCTTCCTCTCTGAAGGATTCTGATGCCATTAGAAGCGGAAATAAGAAGATACCGCAGCGCATGTCTCTCTTCAATCTTCATGAAAATGACATTCCAGTCTTGATTGATAAGGTAAGGTTTTCATCCTAACACATCCGACGTGCACGAATACGTCGTAGTTCCCGAGGCGATACCAGTTAATTAACATTTGATAAAGAAAATGTAGTAATTTATAAATAAATAAATAACAGACTAAAAAGTAAAAAATAGAGGAAAAATGGGCTTTTTCTTTTTAATATTTCATCACATGTCGCCTCATATGGTCTGAAGTGGCTTATCCTTAAAGAAAGTTTGTTTTGTCATTAACAGATGTTAGAATTTTTTAACCAACTTTTCAGGTTTATTGAACCGTTAGTCGGGTGTCAGGAAACATAGGAAATATGCTTTTACAGTATGTATGTGTGTGTGTATATATATATATATATATATTTTTTTTTTTTAAGTTCGGGAAGAACCGATTCGCCTCTATTTAAAAGGGCATATCTCGGCGGAAAAACAAAGGAAAAGTGAGAGGAAAGAGAGAGGAAAAAGAAAGGGTGGAGGGGACAGTCGAAGTGGAAAAAGACCCAAGGACTGCAGGGTCGAGCCCCATCATCCTTGGGCTAGGGCCGGGAGGGCGCACGTGAAACCTCCAGGAACAAGCACGTACGCACGAGCTTAGAGCCCACTTGCGGGTGTATATATATATATATATATTTTTTTTTTTTTTTTTTAGTTCAGGAAGAACCGATTCGCCTCTATTTAAAGGGCATATCTCAGCGAAAAACAAAGAAAAAGTGAGAGGAAAGACAGAGGAAAAAGAAGGGTGGAGGGACACTCGAAGTGGAAAAGACCAAGGATGACAAGGACTGCAGGGTCGAGCCCCATCATCCTTGGGTGCTAGGCCGGGAGGGCGCACGTGAAACCTCCAGGAACAAGCACGTACAAATGAGCACAAAGAGCACTCAAGAGCACGAGCTTAGAACCCCCTTGCGGGGATTATAATATATAATATATATATAATATATATATATATATATATATATATATACACACACACACACACACACACACACGATATATATGGGCTACGTCGTGGCCGATGTCGTGACACCGCTTCCCGGAGATCAGCGAAGTTAAGCGACATTGGATCTGGGTAGTAGTTGGATGTTGTGAAGGAGGTTAAACAAACCCATAAAAAAAAATATATATATATATATAAAGGGTGTCCCAAAAGTCAGTTTACCGAAGAAAATGTTCTCCTAAGGTGACTTTACTACAAAGAAAAAACTTTTCATAAATATATTTACAAAACATAAGAAAACAGAAAAAAAGTTTCTGAAACATATTTAAAAACATGAGAATAGTTGTGGTTACAATAACTGTTCAAAATGTCGTCCATGTTGTTCGATGCACATCTTGTATCTGTCAACGGATGACCGGCAAATTGCTTTACATAGTTCCTTATCATTGCTTAAGAGCTGGAATTCTTCACAAATGTAATCTTTAAGGTCCTGAAGACATGCTGGCTTTTTGCTGTATAAAAAAATGTGTCAATGTTTAGAATAATCATCAGGAGAAAACATTTTCCTCGGTAAACCGACTTTCGGGACACCCTGTGTATATATAATTTAGGGGGGGTCGAAATTTTGTATTCTTATTCTACACACTGCTCGGAGTTTCCTTTGGGCCCCTAAACAATATACTGTAATTACACCGCTATGCGGCCCCCCCCCCCCTATCCGTTGCATATGCCCCCCCCTTTTTTTAAACTGAAATGAAATTGAAACCAATTCTTTGAATAAAAAACCTGATAAATGACAAAGATTAAAGTAAATAATGATATAAGTAAAGTTAAAGAAAGTTTTATATATATATATATATACAGGGTGCCGAGAATTATCTGTACAATTTTTGGCTGTTATTAAAAGTCAACCATGAAGTGTAGAAATTCCAGTGTTGTCCCATTTTACAAAGAATCTCATTAAGTTTTTTCTGATATCAAGTTTTGACAAGTTTTTTAGAAATTCCAGTGTGTCCGAACATTATCTGTACAATTTCATCTTTTAATAAAATTCTTGATAACACACGTAAAATTCTTAAACAAGATTATTTAGAATCTGTATTTTCAAAAGTTTCTTTTATTAAAGTAACGTTGTTACAAACATTCGATATGTGCACCATTAGTGATTCGCAAAACATCCAATCGATACTCCAAATGTTGCCATGTACGCTGCAGCATATCCGCATCAATTCGCTCAATAGCAGCTGTGATTCTTGCTTTTAAATCATCAATGTCTGTCACCCGCGTACATTTCTAAAAAACTTGTCAAAACGTGGTATCCGAACAAACTTAATGAGATTCTGTAAAATGGGACAACACTGGAATTTCTACACTTCATGGTTGACTTTTAATAACAGCCAAAAATTGTACAGATAATTCTCGGACACCCTGTATATATAAGAAATCTTTCTCCGTATATTACTTAAAGAATCAATTGAAGCATACTAAAATCAAAATATTCACCTTAAGAATTTAAAATCGTAAATTACTGACACCACTGGCTTTTCCATTGGAACACAGGTAGCTTTTTTCTCGACTCCAGTACATTCAAAATAAATTTGTCTGTCTTCGTAACCAATTCTATCTTGTGATGCTTCTGTTACCACATTTACAGCATGTTCTACTCCCTGGCTGTGACAGGGAAAAGGAATAAGCTGAAGTGGTTCATTTCGAACCTTAGGATGATCATCATTTGTCAAATTCTGTAAAATAGGTGGAGGGGTGATGGTTTCGTTATCCCAATCGATCATGTTAGGATAATCGTCTGCTTCAAAGTTCAGTGTTTTTGGCAGCTCAAAATTTCTCGCATTGGTGCTCATAGTTCTTGCTCGAATGATGTGCTGAAGAGCCAGCTCTCTGACCTCTCTTCTTGTGTCTGTTATCATTGAGAGTAAGATATTCTCTGGGTGGGCAAAATAGGCGTTATTTCTGAGGACACCTCCATAATCATCCGATGCTTTTTATGTAAGCCTTTAAGCAAGTGTATGTGATATACCAAAAATTAGATGCTCCCTCATTTGCCTTTGGATGAGACTTTATCCAAAACCAGCCTGGAGCGTAAACCAGCATTATAATTTTTACTAGGTCTTGGATGTTTTTGTTTGGATTCCGTGTAGAGACATATAAGCACAGGATCCTGTTTGCTCGTGTTAGCCATCTTGCATGATGGAGGGCACCTGGGGATCTGGTGGTTAACGCTTGTGAGATGCATCCAGATTGTATGCTAATGTACATTTCATACATATATTTTTGGTCACTGCTGAAACTTTTAACAATATCGGCCGAAACTACTTTAATGTTGCCCTCTACAGGGGTATAATCAACTATATCCAGTTTGGTCAAATCCTCTCGGAGTTTATTTCCAAGAGAACCTTTGAAGGTGTTTGGTCCCGAAGTTTTTCCATCAATTGCTTCAAATACGTGCCTGAAGGGTAGTTGTTTGAATGCAAAAGGCAAATCAGCCATTGTACCGGCCTGTCCAGATATAATGCAATCAATTTTAGCACACTTCCAATCCTGCCAGTGTTCACTGGGGTGCCATCGCATAGCAAAGCTTTGAGGGATTCTTTGCTATTAGAATCAACTATAAAAGTTATTATTTCATCTGCAATACAACAAGCAGTTCCGTTATCTGGAGCTATATGATCCATGTAAACATCACCAGGTTCTTTGACTATTATGTACATAATGTTCTTTGTACTCCATTCCCTTCTTTGTCTTAGTTTGATCTTTTCTACCATCAAATCCGATGCCTTCAATCTGTGTGTTCTCTGATTTCACTTTGATTATGTTCTTTTTACCCACACGTATTCTTTTCTCTTTCCACTTTTTTCCTATCCAACATATTGGTTTCGTCTAATATGCCCATATCCTTCAAAGCTGCATTTACTATAGCTGCAGTAGCTCTGTAACTTACACGGTATCTATCTGCTGTTATTGTTAAGTTATCATAAATAATTCTGTTCTGATGGTTTTCTCTCGGCTCAAAATCCGGAACAAAGTCAATATCGTCGCTGTCATCATCAATTTCCATGCTCTCATCTTCCATAATATGTAAAGTGTAAAGGGTCCAGTTTGCTGGTTCAGGCGACATTCATATCTAGGCTTATCTTGGCTCTTCTTTCTAATCCTTTAACTCTATCGTGAGTCCTTTTTCTTGCGCAAGTCGTTACTCTGTCGATTGGTGCTAGTTGGTTTTTTCTTTGTTTCTGCCCCACAAAAGACACTCACTCAATCATTGAAACTCTAATATCACATCTGCAATCCGTTCGACTGATTTTTTTATCGTAACAAGTACAAGTACAAGTACAAATATCAAACATTTCATCGAATGTCTCCACCTTCTGCTGAAAACTGTTGTTTCTTTGTTTTAATGGTACTTTATTTAGCTTTGCTGCAGATTCTATCAATCGTTCAACTTTTATAGCTATTCCTTCAAATCCTATATGTGGAAAGGAAAACTTCTCCCAAATGGCTTCCACATCTTTAGTGACAATTCTGTAACATTCTTTTGCTGTTCTAGAACCTTTCGAAATCAGTTCTTCTCGTTTTCTTACCAATAAATAATGCCTAAATACGTCAGCCTTTGAAGGAGTCATTGAAGGTGGAAATTCTGCAGGGTGACCAAATGTTGAATTGTGCGTTTTGCTTCTTGTCGCCATGATTTAACTTATTTAGGCCTAGTAGCATTAATAACAAGAAACTAATTGTTAAATTCTAGCAATTGAATCATTCAATCTGAATTTAATATAACTCATTTGGAATTAAATCATAACTCATTCAATCATAAACAATCTGAAACTAAACCAAAAAACGTGACAATAATTTATATAATTCATCTAATCTATCTAAATTAATCTATGCAATCTATTCAGTCTATCTAAAACTCTGTCTAAATAATCTATCCAAATTAATCTAATCTACTTAATAAGACTTAATATAATGCATGATTGTCACATTTGGGGTTTATATCTGTGGAGAGAGTAAATGGGGGGATGCTATGGAAGGGGTAAGGGGAGTCGCATAACTCAGTTTTTTACAAGATGTTAGGTCATCATTTCGAACTACGTGCATACTGGTGAATTGGAGAACTCGATTTTTGATATGTTTCGACCCCCCTAATATATATATCTGCCCTATGTAGGAGAATTACGACTTCTGACTATCGTGGCTCCGTGGTGTAGTGGTTAGCACGTCTGACCGGCAATTGGAAGATCCTGGGTTCGATTCCCGGGCGGGTGCCTCATTTTTCATTTGTTCGTTATTTCTCTTCCTCGTGTGCAGAACACTCCTCTATATATATATATATATATATACGAAGGTAATTCAATAAGTATCCGCACTTTTTATTTTCGCAATTTTATGAACACATTACTTCTCAACATAGTCTCCCTGTTTCTCAATACACTTAGTCCAGCGATCTACAAGCTTCCTAATGCCATTACAAAAGAATGTTTTTGGCTGTGTGCGTAGCCAGTCATGCACCGCCTCCTTCAGGTCATCATCGCCTTGGAATCGCTGACCTCTCAAAGCGTCTTTTAGAGGTCCAAACAGGTAAAAATCCGAAGGTGCCAGGTCTGGACTGTAGGCTGGATGATCGAGAACTTCAAATTTAAGTTCTTGAAGGCATTTTCTAGTCTGTGCAGCGGTATGAGGGCGCGCATTGTCGTGTAACAGAAAAACACCTTCCGACAATCTCTCCGTTTTGTACGAATTGCTTGCTTTAACTCATTCCGAAGCATGTCAGAATACGATGCACTTGTACTGTAGTTCCACGCTCTAGATAATGTTCAAGGATAGAGCCTCGTGTATCCCAAAACAGCGTTAGCATAACTTTACCTGCTGACGGCTGCGCTTTGAACTTCCTTGCAACGGGAGATGTTGGATGCTTCCATTGCATGCTCTGTCGTTTGCTTTCTGGTTCATAGTGATGGATCCAGGTTTCATCTCCAGTGATAATGCCTTCAAGAACTTAAATTTGAAGTTCTCAACCATCCAGCCTACAGTCCAGACCTGGCACCTTCGGATTTTTACCTGTTTGGACCACTAAAAGACGCTTTGAGAGGTCAGCGATTCCAAGGCGATGATGACCTGAAGGAGGCGGTGCATGACTGGCTACGCACACATCCAAAAACATTCTTTTGTGATGGCATTAGGAAGCTTGTAGATCGCTGGACTAAGTGTATTGAGAAACAGGGAGACTGTTGAGAAGTGTTGTGTTTATAATCTATCAGATCTATGTGAAAATAAAAAGTGTGGATACTTATTGAATTACCCTCTATATATATATATATATATATATATATATATACAGGGTGGGCCGTAAGTTTACATACATAGGAAAAATAAACATTTTTTTATGGACAACCATTTTTATTTATATACGTAATATGCTCTACGTGGTTGCCATTGTTTTGAAAACACATTTCAATACGTGTTCCCCACTGTTGATGAACACGCATTAGCACAGTTGACGTTATGCTTGTAATGGCGTTGGTGATACGTTCCTTTAGATGATTTATGTCTCGTATCTTTTCCTGATACACCATGGCCTTCAAGTGCCCCCAAAGATAGAAATCAAGGGGGGTGGGATCTGGGAGGCCACTCCACAGGACCACGCCGACCAATCCAAGCATCCGGAAACTGCTGATCCAAATACCGACGCACGTGAAGACCATAAGTTTAAATTTTCCTATGTATGGAAACTTACGGCCCACCCTGTATGTATATATATATATATATATATATATATATATATATATATATATATATATGTGTGTGTGTGTGTCCATTTGTGGTCTGTTAATGCTCTTTTAAGTGATTTGAAACGAACTCTGATTTCACGCTGCCAAGGTCGGAGGTGAAGTGTTGAAACGGAGAGGACGCAACACGCACGGACATGCCTCGGATTCCGTGATTCAAGATATTCTGTGGAGAAACGTGAGTCTGGTAGAAAACTCTTGAGACTAAGAAACAATTTGTTCAAAAGACAAAATTTTGTTCTGCATTACTGAATGTTTTACAGATGGGAAATTAATATCATTATTGAGTTGTCTACTGGATTCTTAATGTCCCGATCGATGTATGTTTGGCGCACAAGCTTTGTTATGATTCTTCAGATTTAACTTAACACATTATTAGACAAAAAGTGTGTTTGTTAGGTTTTAATTTAAGGAGTGTCATTTCAGAACGGGAATCGGGTATTACTAGGGAATTTAGACTTAGCTTACCTTATAAGTTATATTGTAGTTGAAGCTTAATTATATGATTAGAGGTCAAATAGTTTGACTCATTGGGGTATAATGGGTTTCGAAGGTATTGGTCATGCTTAACAAATGTATTAAAGGTTTTTTATGATGTCACAGGCGATTGCTTGCAATAGTGGACAAATCATTTAGATTTAATAAATAATTGTAAAAAGTTTGGTAAGGACACACAAATAGGTTGTTTTGAACAGCTCCGCATATTAAAGCTGAAGAATATGTTTTACGAGTAGTTTTAAAGTAGGTACGTTTAAGGTTGCGTTGTTATAATAATTTTGTCTTTAAAAAATGAGTAAAAGTATGGTTTAATATGCAAAGATCAGAAAGTAATGCAAGTTAACTCAAGCATGAATGTAGTAAATAACCCTGGCTTGGTCTGGTTTCTGAGTAGTGGGAGTTTTGAAAGCTTTCAAATATGCTTCATCCTTACCTCTAGAAGAGATGGGAAGTTTGATATGAACACTGCTGACTCAAATCTATGAATGGTATGTGCTCATTGCAGGGGATCTGTTTGATGTTTCAGTGCAGTAATCATTAGGAGAGAGTAGTAAGCCTGAAACTGAAATGTAGGCAGTGAGCACCCATGCAGGTTATCACTAAGATGTCAGTTTGAACTATGGTTCTGGTTTGTACCTTTGTCTCAAACGTTTTATATTTTACTTAGGGAGGCTTGCTGAAAGGAGATGACGATACGTACGTATAATATTTAGGCCCCAATTTCAGTGTCTCGCTATATTTATTTATTTGCAGGGTCCCATACGATACGAGTTTATTTACTGTACACTATGGGCAAATGAATTTTAAAGATTTTTAATATTTTTTCCAGTCTTTTTTTTTCACTCGCTCCTAACTTATAGTTGAACATTTTTCTGTCAACAGTGGCTGGCGGGAGAGAGAGTACGTTATCCAATCTTTACTTCTTTTACTTTTCTAAATGGTTTCTATACACGTAGATCAGTGTAAGTTCGTTATTTATTTATTTGAACTTTTTCTTCTAACACTTCCTATAATTCTTCTTGCCGAACTTGGAGTGAATTTTTTTTGTTAGTCTTTATCTAAGTTAGTCTTGATCATTTAATTCAGTTACCTTTGCGTTTACTCGTGATTTCCTGTAATCACTTCCCATTCACTGTCATTCCCATTCCCATTCGTGGCCCGCGATTGAGAATGCACAAAATGAGAAATCCACATTTGAGAAAAGATTCTGATTTGAGAAAGATTGTCACCCCTATTCGCAGTCACGGTAAAGATGCCAAATGAAAATGGCTGTTATTTCTTAACGTAACCGAACCTAACTTAACCCGGACCAAAATGGGAAAATCCATGGATAAGAATGAAATGGCATGAAATGAGAATTGCCTCCTTTGAGATTTTTCCTCGCTGATTTTTCTCTCCCGGGTGCGGAGTAAAATGTGAATGACATTGAGTGGGATAATACCAACCCTAAGTCCTGTTGCGCCTTAATTTCGTAACTCGCCTCGATGCCCCTCTCACACGAACACTGACTAATCTGGTGGTTCATTTCATGAAACATCGATTGAGAGAATGTTTGTAATATAATGGGGAGTCTGATCCGACTTTTATATTGATATGAAAGGATTAAGAACTAAAGGCTATTTGCGGATTCAGAATATAATTCTGCAAGGTAAATAAAATCATCAGTACACGTACGTAACGCGGTTTCTTTTCCGATTTTGTTTTGTTGTAGGACAAAATGTTCAAAGCTGAAACTTTTTTTATATTTGATAAATAATTATTGCATGCGATTTGTTTTTAGTTGGGTTCCCTTTGGAGTGTGCTCAAAATATCCCGGGTTCGAATCCTTGTGGAACTGTTTCATTATGCAAAATTCGTGCATAATTATGCATGAAATTACACACACACACACACACTTAAAAATTTTAAAAACCTAATAACTCCAACCAAACCTAATTTAACCTAACCTTACCTTAATTATATCCTCTTCTTTTCATGATAAAAGAGATAATTTATAAAGATAATTCACCCCGACACCGCAGATGTTGAGATGCTTACGTTCGTGTCATGACAGGCTCAGTGTGTATCCTTAAGACTGTCGCGATTCCATAGGTAACACACACACACACACACACACACACATACATATATAATATGTATATATGTATGTGTGATGGAAATTTTTGACATAAGCGTTTTGTTTGGAATTTGAAGGTGAAAGAGGAACCTTCAGCCGACAGTGACTGTCAAGAGGCGACGTCATTTGACAGAGAACTACTCGAGTCTCTCGCCGCGGTCACCGCTCCCTCCTTGTCCCCTTATTCGCAGAAACTCTATGATGGACGCATTGGTGAGGTTCTCGAGTGATGAGGTAGATCCATCCTCTCAAAATGCCTTATATCTTTCTTCAGTCGTTAAATCAGTAGGAGAATGCTTCTCAGGAGATTTCATTGCTAATTTAGTTTGTAAAAAGCTTTTATTTTAGTCGGCCCACAAATGATTGCGGTTAGAACAGTTTTAATAAATATCAGGTACGGGCATTATGCCCAGAAGTGATTATTCTGTTGCATTGTTACAGGCAGTTCGTCGCGCATCTTATAAGTTTTCTCTTATCAACAGGAGGAAAAATCGTGACGGATGTTACTTTGTCCTTCCTCGACAAAATGAATCGGTCTCCTACCAAGGAGAATACGAATAAGGCGCGCGCAGTGCCAATGCCAAACCAGCTCTCCTTCTCCCCAGTATACCTAGAGAGAGGACTTTCGGAACACTTAAAAGTGCAGTAAGTGCGGTAAATTTTTTCCTCTGAAGTTCTCAAGAAAATGGTAAAGTCCCAGGGCTGAGCTTCCATTTTAAATGTAGAATTGCATTCAACTGAATGTGTTTCTCTCTATGTTCGAACTTCGTTAGTGTCATAAGTTCCAACCAAAATTCTACACATTTTTTGGAATTTTGTTTTGTGAATGAATATTCACCGCCTTTTGTATATTGGGGTATACGTTACAAGTATAAATCAGGTTCTGAGTAAAGCTATTTTGTTCATACATTTGGTGTAACTGGGTTCAGAGATTAATTAAAAATCAAAACATCATTTTTAGAGTGTTGACACGCATGATTGAGTGAAAAAGGTAAAAGGTAACAGCTAGAACCTCATTTCCCGAGAACATACATTTTATACGGCATTTCAGTGATTTTATATATATATCCTCGATTAGGTATTCTGGCTTGCCGGGCCGAGGGGGCTCGCACACTTCGTGGGTTGTTGGGGTTTCCTCAACTCCTCGCGGGGTGTGGGCAGAGAGTTACCTAGTTGCGTTTTTTTTTTTTCCCCTTACAGAATCTCTCTTGTCTTGACTCGGTCTTGTGCCTCTGTCAATTGTAATATTCCCCCCCCCCCCCCGTTTGTTTTTGCCGGCAGTCTTGGGGTCATCGGGTGCACCCGCTGGGGGCCATCGCTCCGTGGCTGAGCCGTGCTCTGGGGATGGTATGGGCGCCCAGACCGCTGCTGCATCTGGATTGGGTTTTTGCTGGGCCCTTAATGGACAAAACTCCAGGAGAGCTAATCTGCTGTTTTTAAAACGACAGTTAGGTTGCGGGGCGGGCTACCCGGGACGTTGGGCCTGCGCCTTGAAGGATGCAGTGGCGGATTGGTGCATTGCCTTGGGTCCGAGGCTGTCTTCCTTATAATTATATTGTTTATGGATAAAATTTCTCAAACTCAATCCCCTCCCGTTAATGACTGGCCCGTCCTTGGATTTGGATAAGACTACTACTTCTGGTCGTTCAGCGGCCTCTGCCTCTGCTGGACTGACCTTAAAGACGTATGACCCCCCTGCGGCGTCTGGCTCTCGTGACGGCCGTAGGGCGGGGTCTTCGCGGCCCTCGTTCTCTCGCCCCCTCTCGGTTACCGTCACACGTGGACCTGTCTCTGCTGTCAATTTCTGTCCGGTGAACAGGTTCCTTGTTCTCTGCCCTTCCGCTGGCTCCCTTCCGGGCAACTCGGAACGGGTGTTTCAGCGTCTTAAGACGGTGGGGGGTTCCCTGTCGTTATGATATCCGCCCTCTGAAGGATGAGTCTCTTTTGAAATCCCGTTCTTCGGGGTTGACTGAGTTCCTTCTACAGTTGCAGGATGTTCTGGGTTGCAGAGTTTCTGTGACTCCCCATCCGCAACTGAATAGCTGTCAGGGCACCATTTTCGCTTACCGTCTGTTGTCAATCCCGGTTGGCGAGTTGCAGGAGGATCTTGCCTCCCAGGGGGTCACGAAGGTTTTCCGCTTTTCGTCGCGCCGGGATGGTTCTCTTACCCCGTCCGCTCGTCTGCTCCTGACCTTTGACTCCCTTGTGCCTCCGGCCCAGGTGTTCTGGGGCATGGGTGATCGACGGTCGTGCGAGTTTTCGGTGCGGCCATATGTTCCTGACCCGGTTCGCTGCTTTGGCTGCAACCGGTTCGGCCATGTTAGCTCTGCGTGCCGCCGTGAGGGTAAGCTGTGTGTCCGCTGCGGTGGGCCTGCGCACCCTCCCCCGTGCACGAAGCCCCCGCAGTGCTCGAACTGCTCGGGGGCCCACCCTTCCTCCTCTCGGGACTGCCCTGTTTTCAAGTTTGAATTCGAGGTGCGGTCCTTAAGGACTACCGAATTCCTTAGTGCGCGGGAGGCGCGCGATAGAGTCCGGGAGCTGCGGCTCTCTCTTGGCTCCGGCGGATCCTCGGGGCCCCCCCTGGAAGTTCCGGGGTTTGGTGGCCCTCCTGGCACCGCGGGACCTTCTTGTCCCCCTGCCTACAAGTGCCCCTTCTTCCTCTCCGGCCTTGGGGTCTGGATCCTGACCTACCCGTCTCTCGGGTGGGGAAGGTGATGCCCCGAAGTGGAGGAGGAAGCGTCACCGTGGTCGGAGTCCTCCAGACCCGTCCATGACCACTGCTCGCCCTGCTTCCCCTTCTTCACCGGAGGGGAAGCGGCGCGCCGCTCCTAATCCGCTCGGGACTCCCTCCCCTCTACGGAGGGCTGGTGGGGCGTCACCTCCCGGTGCCCCAACTAGTGTCCGGGTGTCGGTTGAGGTACACCGCCCCATGACTGACTCGGTTCCCACGGTGGACCCGGTCGAGAGGGGCCTGGCCCTTATTCATGGACTCTCTCTCCATTCGGCTCCTGCCGAGAGTGGTCGGGTCTCTCTCCTGGATCTACCTTTCCCACCTGTGGTGGACCTTTCCTCCTCCCCCCCCCCGTCAGCACTTGTCTGGTGTGACGAGCCTTCGAACATCTGGTTCTCCCCCCCCACCTCTGGTGGGGAGTCGGGGTTTCGGCTGGGCCCGTCTCGTCGTCTCTCCCTCCGTCAGGGTGAACCCCCCTCTGAACTCCCTGTTCCACTTTCCCACCCTCGTTCTACTACGGGTGGAGCAGCTGCAGAGTCTGTGGCCTCCCGTAATCGGGGTTCTCGTCTCCGGGGCTTGCCCCCTGTGGCCCCTACTCTCCCCGTTCGTGGTGAGTCGGGGAAGCCGATTCTGTCCCTGGTTACGGACCGTTGAGTTTGCTGCTCAACTTGGTCCGTGGCTTTTAGCTAACTGGGAGAACCTTGCCTCCCTGCTGGAGAGTGAGCGGCCTTCCTGCGTTTGTCTCCAGGAGACTATCCTGGCTGCGCGGGGGCTTCCTCGTCTCTCGGGCTATGTTGGTTTCCCTTGCACCCCGGATGAGCACACACGCCGGCGGGGTGCGGCGATTTATGCTAACCATTCGTTACCCTCGCGAAGTGTGCCTCTTCATACTTCCTTGCAGGGTGCGGCTGTGCGGCTCTTTTTAGATCGCCAGTACACTGCCTGCTCGATGTATATTCCTCCCCATGACCCTCCTTCACGCGACGCGGTTCGCGAGTAGGTGTTGCAACTGCCTCGGCCGTTTCTCCTCCTTGGGGACTTTAACAGTCGCGACCCGGCTTGGGGAGATGTCCGGTCGACAAATGTTGCTGGTATGTTGCTCTCCTTAATGGAGGAACTTTCCTTTGCGTGCTTCAATTCTGGCGAACTTACCTATTTCCACGAACCCACGGGTTCATCTACCTGTATTGATCTCTCCTTGGTGTCCCTCGATGCCTTACTCGATTTTTCGTGGAGGGTGTTGGGGGACTCTTATGGCAGTGATCATTACCCAGTCTGTCTTGAGCCGGTCGGACCGCAGCCGGGTGTCTCGCCTCGACCGAGGTGGTGCCTGGCGCGGGCTGACTGACCATCCTTCAGAGCTCGTTCCCTCATTGCCCGTTCGGTTTTGGACTTTGGCTCTGTGGATGAGAACCTGGAGTTCTTCGAGCGGGTGGTGATGGACGTAGCGAAGGACTGTATTCCTCGATCTTCCGGTAGCCCGCGGACGCGTAGCGTCTCGTGGTGGACTCCAGCATGTCACCAGGCGGTGTTTGAGAGGAAGAGGGCAACGCGCCGCTTCCACCGCACGCGGCGCCCAGTACACTTGATTGAGATGCGGCGGGCGAAGGCTTTCGCCCGCCGGACTCTCAAGTTGGCCCGTCGCGCCTCTTGGCATATATTTGTGTCTGGCATTTCCTTTTCTACCCCTTCTGCTGTCGTGTGGCGCAAGGTACGTAGTATCGAGGGGAGGCCGGTCCCTGCTTGTCGCCCTGTCCTTCGGGACGGGGACAGCTTGCTGTCGGATCATACTGCTGTGGCCGATCGGTTGGCCGGGGCTTTTGCTGCGGTTTCTCGTTCGCCTTCAGCTGCGGATCATCCGTTGTCGGGTGTTACGTTCCCACCACCTGGGAACGAGCCCTATAACCGTCTCTTTTCGATGCGAGAACTTCGGGCTGCCCAGGCAACCCGTCGTTCTTCCGCCCCTGGCCCTGATGACTCCTCATGACTTTATCCGGAATCTGCATCCGATGGCTCTGCACTTCTTGCTGGATCTTTTCAACCGGATGTGGGTTGAGGGGTCGTTCCCTTCCCGTTGGAGGGAGGCGATTGTGGTCCCGATACCTAAACCGGGGAAGGATCCGGTGGAGGTGGCGGGCTATCGGCCTATTGCCCTGACGAGTTGCTTATGCACGCTCCTTGAGGAATTGGTGGCCGTCCGACTTTCATTTACACTGGAGTCGCTTGGGTTCTACCTCCCGACCCAGTTTGGCTTTCGTCGGTTTCGGGGTACTCTGGACCCTCTTCTCCTCCTTGGTCATGATGTACAGGAGGCCTTTTCCCGCCGGAATCTTGTTCTGGCCGTCTTTTTCGATGTCCAAAAGGCCTATGACACGACCCGTCGGGGAGTTGTCATGGACCGTTTGAAGTCTCTTGGTTTCATGGGCTTTTTGCTTACGTTTATTCGTAACTTCCTCTGCCGTCGCACTTTCCGCGTCCGTAATGGGGCGGCCCTATCTGACCTACATGTTCAGGAGGAGGGGGTGCCTCAGGGGTGTCTTAAGCGCCTCCTGTTTCAATCTGGTCATGTCTGCACTACCGGGGGCCCTCCCGCCCTCGGTGCGTTGTTCCGTCTAAGCCGATGATCTGGCTGTCTATGCCACGGGGACGAGTCCCCCCTTCGTGGAGGGGCAAGTCCAACTCGCGGTCAATCGGGTTGAACGTTGGGCGTCGTCGGTGGGCCTTACGCTGTCTTCTCCGAAGACTTCGTGTGTGGCCTTCCTTCCGTCGAGGAGACGGGCTCCGGCGCCGTCCCGGCCTTTAATCTTACACTCGGGGTCAGCCTCTGGCCCTCGTTCAATCAGTACGTTTCCTGGGTATGGTCTTCGATAGCTGCTTGAGCTGGGTTCCCTACCTTCGCAGGCTGCGCGAAACTGCAAGACGTACCCTGGATTTGCTGGGACATTTGTCTCATACTACATGGGATGCGGATAGGCGGACACTCCTCCGTTTGTATGTGTCCCTGGTACAATCAAAATTAGACTATGGGAGCGTGGTGTATGGCTCCGCCTCCCGTACGGCCCTTCGGATACTGGACCCGGTCCCCTCTAGAGGACTGCGCATGTCATCTGGCGCCTTCCGCTCCTCTCCGGTTGATAGTCTACAGGTTGAGTGCGACATCCCTCCCTTGGAGGATCGGAGGTCGTTCGTCATTGCCAAGCACTATCTCCGGATTCTCCGTCTTCCCAACTCTCCTCTGTTCCAGGTGGTTGAGAGGGCGTTCTGCCGGAATAGGGGTTGGTATTTCCCCGACACGGTGACCTCCCTCGATGGTATGGGCGCTCCTCCTCCATCCGTCATACCGGTCTCTTTCGAGGGTGTTGCACCTTGGGAGAGCACCCCTGTTACATGCTGTAGGGCGTTGCGCCCCGTTCGCAGGGCCGATTCTGACTCTGTCTTGCTTCGGTCTCTGTTCCTTCAGCATACAGCTTGCCACTCTGCATGTGTTGCGGTCTTCACAGATGGCTCGAGGTCGGCGGGGAGCGTTGGGGCTGCGGTTGTTCCCCAGTCGTCTGCCCTTGCTCCCTGATGAGGCTTCCGTTTTCACAGCGGAGCTCTATGCCATTCTGAGCGCTCTGGATGTGGTGCGGGAGCATCCGTTTGGGTCGTTTGTTATCTATTCGGATTCCCGCAGTGCCCTGGATGACTTGGAGTGTTTCGACCCCGTTCACCCACTGGTTCGACGTATCCAGTTACTGTGCCATATCCTTGTCACTTCTGGTGGCAAGGAGGTGGAATTTTGCTGGGTCTCTGCACATATTAACGTAGCTGGAAATGAGGCTGCCGATCAAGCTGCCCGTTCCATGTGCCGACTACAGGTTTCACCCGTGTTCCTCCCCTTTTCAGATTATACCCCTGGTTTTCCCTTGGTTTTCGTAGTTTTTTGCGCTCCCGATGAGAGAGTCGCTGGGATGGCGCCACATATTACAAACTCTGCAAGATTAAACCCAAATTGGGATGTTGGGCCTCTTCCTTCCATCGGTCGCACCATAAGGAGGTGACTCTGGCCCGCCTCCGTATTGGCCACACCCACCTGCCCCATGGGACCCATGGCTATTTGATGGCCGAGCATTGGGAGGTGCCCCGATGTCCCAATTGTAACGTTCCACTTACATTTGCCCACCTCCTGGTGGAATGTCCGCTTTACTCTGCGCACAGTGCAGAGTATTTTCCCTTTTTGGTGAGCGTCGGGCCTTGTGATAGGCTTGGCGCTATTCTATCTGAAGGTCCCTACTTTTCGGTGACCGGGTTGTTCTCCTTTCTCTCTCGTTCCCGACTTCTTTACCGGCTGTGATTCCGCTATGATTTTTCTATATCTGTTCCCCCCCCCCCCCCCCTTTTTTTTTCCGTCTATTATTCATTTCCGCTAGCTGTTTCATAGTTTTCGTCTTATGTTCGCTCTGCTATCCATCTTTCTTTTGGTGGCCATGAGCGGTCATACTTTGAGGGAAAAAAAAATAAAAAAATATATATATATATACAGGGTGTTTCATAACATGTGGGACGCACTTTCAGGAAGGATTCAGGCCCTGAAAACAATGAAAAAAGTTTATATAAACATCTGCCCAAAATCGCTTTGTTTCTGAGTTATAGCCCGTTTTGTGTTCGGCAATTCTTTCCGCAAACTGTTTACAAACACTGCTTGCTGACAATGTTTGTGAGTGTGTACGAGACTTATTTCATGTATGGCCTTGCCGATTGTAATGTTTCGTACACTATGACACGTTTCAATACCGTTGAGTGTAGAGCCATCAGTCAGTCAGAGGCGCATCGCGGTGTTTCACTGTTCGTATTCGTAACTTCTTACTGTGAATAAGTGCAGTCTAGTGAAAAAAAAAACCTTAAAAGTTTTTGTGCTATTCAGTGATAGTGTGCATTTGAAGTGAGAATGGAGGCTTATTCAAACAGAGAAATGGCAGACATGCATCTCATTTATGGACTTGCCGAGTGTAATGCGGCCGCAGCAAGACGTCTATATGCGGAAAGGTTTCTGAATCGCCGTCTGCCAGATAAGAAGACCTTTCAGGAAATAGACGAGCTTTTTGGTGATACAGGATCATTCAACAAGCGAGTTTCAGATGGTGGTAGACCAATCTGCACCAGAACTGTTGAGTTGAAGGAGCGGGTCCTGAATCATGTGGAGGAACATCCTGGTATCAGCACCCGAAGGATAGCAGCAGCAGCAGAGTGTGTAAGATAAACAACTGTGTGGAGAATTTTATGGGAACAACAGCTTTACTCGTATCATATTCAGAGAGTACAAGGCCTTACTGAAGCTGATTTCCCACCACGAGAGGCTTTCTGTACTTGGTTCCTTCAACAGTGTGCTCGCGATCCTCTTTTTCTATCCTCCGTCTTGTTTTCTGATGAAGCTGCCTTCACAAGAAATGGCGTGATCAATTTTCACAACACTCATCACTGGGCCGAAGAGAATCTGCATGCCATCATCCAGTCAAGGCACCAACAACAATAACAATTTAGTATCAATGTATGTTGCAGAACTTTTTGCCGACAACTTAATCGGTCCTTTTGTTTTGGATGGAAGATTAACAGGAAAATCCTATTACAGTTTTTTAAGGAATGATTTAAGCGATTTACTAGATGAAGTTATTTTTGGCGTCCGACGTCGTATGTGATTTATGCATGACGGCGCTCCCCCTTATTTCAGTCGAGTAGCCAGAGACTATTTGGATGACCATTTCCCTGATAAATGGATAGGCCTTGGAGGACCCATTGCGTGGCTTGCTCGCTCCCCGGACCTGAATCCACTCGAATTTTACCTGTGGGGTCATTTGAAATCCATCGTTTACATGACACCCATTGGCAACGTTGAAATGCTTCGCTAACGTGTAGAACAATGATGCCAGAAAATCCGAGCAATACCTAGAATGTTTGAACGCGTCAGTCAGTCTATGACGAGGCGTATTCAAGCGCAAGGCGGTCATTTTGAGCACTTCCTTTAAAGGTAAGGCGGATACTTGCTGGAACACACAACGGGCTGTAACTCGGAAACAAAGCGATTTCGGGCATATGTTTATGTAAACTTTTTTTATTGTTTTCAGATCTTGAATCCATCCTGAAAGTGCGTCCCACATGTTATGAAACACCTTATATTATATATAGTGATGCAAAAATGTGTTTCATAAATCGTAGGGTGTATTCTTAAGACAAAAGTAAAGAAGAAAGACCATATAAACAGGTCGAGAAACCCGTAGGTTTCGAGCTGTAGCACGCGACAGAAAAATGAAACTCCTGAAGATTTTTTACATTTTATATAAATACACAATGTGATACATTTGCTTCATTGAAGGAAATGTTCGAAATTAATTTATTCCTACTTCTTGAATGCATGCCTCACCCCCACCCCTTTACTTTAATGAAGCAAATGTATCACACTGTATTTGCGTAAAAGGTTAAAAATCTTTAGGAGTTTCATTTTTCCGTCGCGTGCTTATCGCTCGAAATGTATGGGTTTCTCGACCTACGTTTATTATATGGTCCTTTTTCTTTACTTTTGTCTCAAGAATACACCCTGCGATTTATGAAATACATTTATGCATCACCATATATATATATATATATATATATATATATAAGCACACCGGACAAAAAATTAGTCACCCCTAATAGCACCGATAGTAGGAAGTTCAAGGTCACACAGAGGGCGCTGATGTAGCATTGGTAAGTGACAAGTAGCGGTGACGTAGCACACAGGATCAGATCTGTTTCGTGGGGTGGTGAAGAACAAAGTGTGTGTTGGATATAGTCTGCAAAATGGGTCGTGAGGCAGACGTTACTCAGTGGCAAAAAGGAGCCATCGTGTTTGGCAGAGCCCACGGACACAAAATGTCTGAAGTAGCCCAATTTGTTGGTGTGTCAACGCGTACTGTCCAGCGAGTTTACAAAGAGTGGTGTAGTTCGCAATCAACTGAAACTCGACGGCGTAACTGTGGCCGGAAAACAATTCTCGACAATAGGGACCGCCGCCATGTTTCTCGTCTAGTAACTGCAAATCGTTTTCAAACCAGAGAACAATTGCTCCAAGAAACCAATGAGGTTCTCCAGCGACCAATTTCCGAACGGACATTGCGACGAGAACTGCATGCGATGGACATCTGGAGCAGGGTACCACGGAAGAGGGCCGCTGTTAACAGTAAGTCACAAATTGGCACGTTATAAATGGGCTCAGATGCACAAAAACTGGACTGCGGCAGATTGGAAACGTGTAATTTGGTCCGATGAGTCCCGTTTTTGTTTGTTCTCCAATGATGGGAGGCGACGAGTACATCGCAGGTCCAATGAAGCCTTTAATCCTGAATGCGTCGAAGGTGTTGTTCAGGCTGGAAACAGAAAGTGAAGCGCAGGAATAGACACCCACGGACTCTGGCGGAACTTCGGGACCGGCTGATGAACGAGTGGCAGCAAATAGATGTTCAGTACATGCACAACCTCGTAGAGTCTCTGCCTCGCCGGAGTGTGCGGTTATCAAGGCCAGAGAGCGCCGTCACACGTTATTAGGTACATTCTGAGAGGGGTGACTAATTTTTTGTCGGTGGTGTGCTTATATAAGCTTATATATATATATATCCTTTATATATTTTATTTCCTAATTGTTAAAATTTATTCATATTTTTAACTTCAGAAAGGGGATTTGTGATCATAGCTCATGTCAGGATAAAAAAATGGAGTCTCAGTGCTTGGTTGTTTTCATGTAAATATTGAACTTCTTTTTTACACTTGTAACAAACCCTACTGAAATAGGTGGGATACATCGTGACCAGTGTCGTAACACCGCTTCCCGTCGATCAGCACAGTTAACCGACATAGTGTGTGGGTAGTAATTAGATGGGGGACCGTCCTCTGCGTCCAGGTTATGTAGCGATCCATGGTTCGGATTCTACGTAAAGCTATAGGTTCTCTGTGTCATAGGTGACACCTGATTAGCTTGCGGTTATCAGTGCTGAAAATAAAAAGGAAATGTCTGAATGGAGACTAAATTATGCAGTTAAACGAGCAAAAGAGGACGTAATTTCGTATGTGCATCCGGTTATTGGTTTAAAAGTTATTATACATTTCCAAAATATCCATCTTGTAGAAACTTAAATGTTCATTTTAATTATCAGTTACAGACGTTAGGCGATTGGATGGTGCGAATCGTTGATTAGTGATTTTTCACAAGATATTTTGAATTTGAATTCGGCTAAAAAATGTGAAATAGCTAGCTTAAAGCGGTCGTAAAGAATGCTTTAAAGTATAACATTTCAGTGAGAAAATATAAACATCAAGCATTTTCATCCAAGCATTTAATTAAAACCTTTGCCAGCTTATTCGTAGTAAGCAGTGAGAAATTATAACAAGATACAAGTAATGTTTCTCACACTTCAATATCGTGTAATGATCGAATAAAATTAAATTTGTTTTGAGGTCTCAGCTGGTGAACTGTGCATTGTTAAGTCATTTCCTGCTGGAGAGGAACCTCCTGCAGCACTTCGAGGCTCTCAAGGGATTCCTTCTCTTCCATGATGCCACCTTCGCCCACACCCTTACCCAGAATCTCCTTCGTAAGGTTAATCTTCTTAATCTTCTTTACTGATCTTTAACCCTTAAGTTCAAGTTCCATTTTAGTGACCTTTTTCTAACCATTTTTAACCAAGAAATTTTGAATGAATAAATATTATTAAATAGAACTTAATTCATATAATTTAATTTTAATATGCAATGTTATAAATGAAAATAACCTGATATATTTTACGATAACAATCGTACTAAGAAACAACCGTTCCAGTTCCCTCCTGGTCGTCCTTCGCCATCCTTTACGAGCCCCGTTGAGCTGAATGGCATCCTGATTGAGGCTGTGGCTGTCTCTAGTTTCTCCAAGAGCTCCTTCACCTCCAACCTCTCCTTCTTTGTCGCTAACACTCTCCCTAATTCTCCCTGTAAGGTTCACATTGCAAATAGCATACCATTGCCAACCTTTAAACGCTTATAATACATGCACAGCCTTCCATAACATTGTGTAATGTTCACAACTGCACAACCGTACTGAGCGGACGCATTTCCTGAGCTTTCTGATATTGCTTCTACTTTTGGATATTGCCAATAACTTTACTTTTGGAAAGTTCTGAATTTTATATACTTGCGTTTATATTCACATTGTTATAGTTAAGTAATTGAATATTAGTGGTTTTTAGCGATTTAGAAGTTTTCATAGCGTGCCGGCTTAATTTAACTTAAACTTGTGACGGTTATAAACTAATTTAACTTGCGCGATGCCGTCGCAGAAAGCGTCGTGTGCTAGGTGGGGTAATAGATGGTATACTGTTTTTAAAGACTACAACGGCGGTCCTATGGCGATTACCGAGAGATCGGTTTGTTAAGTGAAGAGATACTTGATTTAAAACGTAGTGTACGCAAGGTGACGAAGATTTGTAAGGTTTGATGAGGGCAGGGGTAGGCTTACAGTTAATGAAGGCCGAACTTATACTAACGTTGAAGACGTTAGTAATTTGAAGGGTGAGGTGCGTAACCTACGTAACTTCTAGTTTAGGTAGCTTATCGGGAAGGTTGGATAGAGTTGAGGAAGGGGTTAAGGTTGGTCCGAGATTAGTAGATGGGGAGGGATTTAGAGAAGTTAAGGGTGGAGCTAGGCCACGTACATTTGGTGATACGAATCCCCCCCTTATCGAGGTTTCGAACCCTTTCGCCCATTTGGATAGGGACGTGAATGAGGGGGGAAACTATTTTAATTGGGGACTCTTTAGTGCGCCATATGGATAAAGATTCGTTGAACGGGAATCCAACCAAGAGGAGGAGGGTCTGTCTTCCAGGGGCCAGGGTTGACAGAATTAAGAGACGAAGTGGATAGGATTGATGTTGCCTCCCGTCACTCGATGTTGGTGACGATGGTTGGGGGCAACGACTCGTATAGGCCCGATACGAGAGTGCCTGACCTTTTGGAAAGATATAGGGGATTAATTAGGTCCCTGAAGGCGAGGTCAGATAGGTCTTTAGTTCTAGGTATTACCCCTAGGCACGGTTTGGATCTTAGGATTACGTCGAAAACAATATTTTTGAATACTAAATTGGAAGATATTTGTGCTGAGGAAAATGTACCCTTCGTAAAGCTGTGGTCAGAATTCAGTGATCCTAGCCTTTTTATAAAAGATGGGGGTGCATTTTAATGAAATAGGTAATGCTAGGCTAGGTAGGTTAATTGACGAAAACGTTCGAAAGCTGTATAGGTCGAAGCCTTCCTTAAACGTTGTGGGTTTGGGAAACGCGGGCCCGACGTGAAAAATAACTTAAACGTCTTTTATTGTAACACGCGTAGTATTAGGAATAAATTAAACGAATTTAAGGCGATAATTTATTCCAGCAACTACGATATAGTTGCTATCACTGAGACGTAGTTAAATATCGTGACTCGGGACTTGTTGGGGAACTTGATATACCGGGTTTTAAACTCTTTACTAATGATAGGTTACATAGGATTGGTGGCGGCGTTTTGCTGTACATTCGTAATTCCCTTAGGGCTATCGAGGTTAAGATAGATTTTCCGGCAGCAATTAATGCGATATGCGTTGAAGTTAGGCCGCGTAGTATTAGTTTTAATTGTGTTGTTTATAGACCTCCCGTTCAACCCCTCGATACCGATTCTAGATTTTACTCACTTCTTGGTAACTTTATTAATAATCGGAATAGTATAATTGTCGGAGACTTTAACTGCCCTAATGTTAATTACGAGAATTTTACTGGTAATGAGGAGTGTTTGAGACTGGTTGAGTTCATGAAAGATAATTAATTTTTTACGACAGATGGTTACCGAACCAACGCGCGGTGACTATTTTAGACGTGGTGATGACGAACGGCGAAAATATAATCGAAGGGTTAGAAGTAGGCGAGAGTTTAGGATGTAGTGATCATCAAATTATTAGGTTTAAGCTATTGATAGAAAACACTAAGGATAGTAACTTAATAGAAGTCCCTGATTTTCGTAGGACCAATTTTGATAGTTTTGCGGATAGGATGAGAGTAGTGGACTGGGGTAATTTATTTATGGGTAATGACGCAAATTTGCGTTGGGAGGTGTTTAAAGAAAGTTTCTTGAATATCGAAAGGGAGTTTATTCCTCGTAGGCCCAAGTGGTGGACTAGGGAAACAGGCGAGTTCATAAACGAGCGTAACAGAGCGTATAGACTTAATAAGCGCAATAGCACGGTAGCTAACGTTAATAGATGTATCGAGCTTCGACGTCAGGTTAAAAGATCAGTTAGGAATGCTAAGCGTAATTTAGAGATACTTATAGCTGCGGATAGTGAACATAACCCCAAAAAGTTTTTCGATTACGTGAATAATCGTAGGCCGATAAAAGATAATATAGGCCCTCTCGTGGACGCTAATGGCGCTTTGGCTTCCGACGCTCAGGCGATGGCGGGTATTTTTAATAACTTTTTTGCAACAGTTTTTACCGTAGAAGACGTCAATAATGTCCCCGATGTGGACGATATCGTTCCATTTAGCAGCGAGACTATTTTGGAGGAAATAACTTTACGAGGGTGAGATTGCACATTATATCGATAGGCTAAAAGTTAGCAAGGCTCCAGGCCCTGACGCGTTTTACCCTAGACATCTGAAAGATTTGAAAGACGTTATCGTAGGTTAACGAAGATTTTTAATCAGTCACTGGAAACGGGGATTATTCCTGAAGACTTCAAATTAGCTAACGTCACGCCCATTTTTAAAAAAGGCGACCGCACAGTAGCTAGCAATTATAGGCCCATTAGCTTAACGTCAATTGTCGGTAAACTTTTGGAATCCGTAGTTAGGGATCGTATCATCGATCACTTAGAAAGTTGCGATTTGATTAATAGTAGTCAGCATGGGTTTCGACGCCATAGATCTTGCTTAACCTATTTGTTAGAATTTTACAACGAAATAGTGCGCGAATACGATAGGCATAGAGCCTTTTTAAAAAGGCGTTCGATACAGTTCCGCATAGAAGATTAATTGCGAAGGTTAAAGCGCACGGTATACGCGGTCAGGTAGCTAACTGGTTAGAGGAATGGCTTCGTGCTAGAAGACAGAGGGTCGTTGTTAATGGTAGTGAATTGGGGTGGTTGGATGTAGGTAGCGGTGTCCCACAGGGTTCATTGTTAGGCCCATTGCTATTCGTAATTTACATTAACGACATAGATGTAGAATTGACTAGTAACGTGTCAAAATTCGCGGACGATACTAAAATAGGCGGTAAGGTTGTTAACTAGGACGATAGAAATAGGCTCCAAGACGATGTAAATAGGATTATGGAGTGGACGGATAAGTGGCAGATGCAATTTAACGTAGACAAATGTAAAGTTTTGCATATAGGTTTTCGTAACAATTACACGTACACGATGGATGATAGAGAGTTAGCGAGCGTTGATGAGGAAGTAAATTTAGGCGTACGCGTATCTAAGGATTTAAAAGTTAGGAACCAGTGCCTGGAATCTTGCGCAAAAGGTAATAGGATGTTAGGCTTCATAGCGCGTAATTTCGAATTTAAATCGAAGGATATTATATTGCCCCTTTACAAGTCCCTAGTCAGGCCTCATTTAGAATATGCCGTTCAGTTTTGGTGCCCCCACTTGCGTGAGGATATTGATAGGTTAGAAAGGGTTCAGCGTCGCGCCACGAAACTAATTCCGTCATTGCGCAACAAGCTTTATGAAGATAGGATTAAAGAGTTAGACTTGCATTCACTCGAAACTAGGAGATTAAGGGGGGAGCTTATTGAAGTTTTCAAAATCGTTAATAAAATCGATAACGTAAATTTTGATAAACTGTTCACTTTCGATAATAGCAATACTCGTAATAACGGATTTAAGTTGCGTGGCAGACGTTTCATTACTAATATCGCTAAAAACTTCTTTACGTTTAAAGTAATTGATAAATGGAATAATCTTCCCGCGTCAGTCGTGAACTCTACCAGCGTTAATATGTTTAAGAACCGTTTAGATAGGCATTTTAAAAATATTAACGTTGTTTAATATAATAATAAAACAATTAGTAACAGGAGCTCTGTGGGTGGTGATCGGGGATGAGTCTCTTGACGACTAATGCCAGCTTGTGACATGCCAGCGTGTGATGCCAGCAAAAAAAAAAAAAAAAAAAATAATAATAATAATAATTAATTAATTAGACTAACACGAACTTAGATGTAGCTCGAAGCGTAAACTAACCCACTATGTTTTTTTTTTTTTTTCCTCTCCCTCCTTATTTGCATCTCTGTAACACTTCATTGCATGTCTGTAGTTTGCATGGTATGATAGTGTTTGAGTTAAGAATGTGTTGCATGGTTTGTAATGCGTTCTTACTTTAATTCTTTTTATCTTCCACCCCTTTCCGGCAGAGTGGGCTGCATCCTCTACCTCCCTATGGAGTGGAGGACCGGTCTGCAACAGCTGGAAGTATTCTCTTCGACTATTTTTCTGACTTGTCGGCAGTGGCCTGCGGATGACGATGGTGTCCTTTCTCTTTTTCTGAATGAATTTTAACCCACGAGTGATAGGTTTTGCTACTTACTTAACCCTATATTCTCTTCTTTAACCACTTACTTTCTTTTTTCTCTCTTGCTAACCTTAGAGTGGATCTTAGGGTCTTTGTTAGCCTTAGCTTCTGTAGATCTGTAGAATCTTTAGTCTCGTAGTGCATGCATACGCCACCTTCCATAACACACTAATGCTTAAAATACATATGCCACCTTCCATAGCACACTAATGTTCACAAGGCGTTTGCCACCTTTCCATAATACTGAAACACACAACACAGTCTTTCATAATATACTGTTGATACTCACAGTGCATAACTAACTTTCTGTAACACTAATGCTTACGCAGTGGGCACAATGTCTGCTTACCTTTAATATTACTGATAATAATGAAAGTTGTCGCACTTGTTTTATTAGTAATATTCTCTCCAGTCTCTTATTTTATTTTTTAATGCGTGAACTGCATCGGACGCTATGTTCGAACTTCAGTTACCGTTTTGATAAGGAAATGTATTATTCACACATTTATTCACAAACTCCCTTAACCAACCCGGTTTCTTTATTTAAGTGACATTTATTCTTTTTTTAGCTTTATTTCTTAGAATTTATCCTTTGTTTTCCCAATGTTAATTGACTTTTTTATTTAATATTAACATTTTCCATTTCAGGAATGTTAACTCATTCTTTGAATCCTGATCCGAATTAATAAATATGGAATAGCCTAGTTTAGTGTAACACTGTATAAGGTCAACAGAAGCAAATTTATTCATAAAGTTTACTTTTTACTTTGTGTCTAAATTTTGATCACTGTCCTAATAGAAGCGTACTTTACAGTCCATCCTTTGGAGTCGATTGAGCTTCGGTATAGAGTGAATTGGCCTCTCTGCATCATTTTGGACGAGAAGGTATTCGCAGTCTACGCCACTCTTTCGAAGTTTTTGGCTCGCCTTCGCCAAATCATGTGGACGATTGAAGATGTATTTAGGTACATGGCGTCTATGAGTAAGTGTAATAGGGAATTTGTTGAGAATGTTTGTCCTGCTAATGTCAATAAGTGTTAGGAAGTCATTAAGTGAGAAGTTTCGTGCTCCAGTGCCTTTCTTTTCTTTAATTGTTACCTATTTACTGCTTCCTAATAAACAGTTATCACCATCTAAGTAGTGTGGATATAATGACGTATGAAGGTACAATGATCAGCGACAAGGTTAAGTCGGCAGTAATGATGCGACACTCAGTAAAGTATTAAATACGGAGGTAGTGTCGCGTAAGTGTTGGAAAGTGGGAGGGTGAACGAGCGCCGAGTAGTTGGATATAAGCTCTAATTGTACCTTTTATAAAACATTCAATAGGAATGATTCTTTGACTACCTCACTTCCAAAGTGGAATACATTCTTTCCCGCTCTCCCTTTGCTGAAATCTCCATTTTGGGAGATTTCAATGTTCACCACCACCATTGGCTTTCCTCCCATTTCACTGACATCCCTGGTGAACTAGTTTACAACTTTTCTCCCAAATGACTTGGAGCAGATTGTGCAGCACCCAACTCGTATTCCCGATCGCCTTGGAGATACGTCCAACATTCTGGATTTATTTCTTACCTGTCATCATCGTTCTTACTTTGTGAAACTTTTCTCTTCGTTGGACTCCTTCGATCACAATCTTATATCTGTTTCCTGTCCTGTCGCTCCAATTCGGCCTTTGGATCCTCCCAAGAGGAGGCGCTTTTGGCACTTTGCCGCCGCTGATTGGGAGGCCCTTAGGCAATACTTCTGTGATTTCCCATGGAATGATGACTGCTTCGGTGTCCGGGGCCCTTCCGAGTGTACTGAGCTCATCACAGGTAATTCTCTCGGGCATGGAGGCGTACATTACATATTTTATTCCTACTACGAATTCCAAAAATCTTTGGTTTAACTTTACTTGTTCTAATGCCATCCGCAACAGAGAGGAGGTTTTCGGAAGGTACCGTCGCCATCCAACTCTTGAATCTCACTCAGCTTATATTTCTGCCCGCAATCGTGCAAAATCTGTTCTTCGACTCGCTAAAAATTCCTTTATCCGACAAAAATGTGAAAACTTACCCAATTCTAATTCTTATCGCTCTTTCTGGCATCTAACTAAGAACCTCTTCAACAACTTTACTTCCTCTTTTTTCCCCTCCTCTTTTCCATTCCAACGGCACAGTTGCCGTCTCTTCTCCTGACAAAGCTGAACTCTTTGCTCAAACTTTCGCGTACAATTTAACTCTGGACGATTCCGGTGCTGTTCCCTCCATCTCCTCCCCCCTCTGACTTTATTATGTCTGAAATTAGAATCTCTTCTAAAGATGTTTTTTCTGCCCTAGCTGGGCTCAACTCTAGGAAGGCGTATGGTTCTGATGGTGTTCCTTCTGTTGTTCTTAAGAATTGTGTTTCTGTGCTGACACCCTACCTAGGCAAATTCTATCGCCTTTGTCTCTCATCTGGTACTTTTTCTTCCTGCTGGAAGTTTGCTTTCATTCAGCCTGTCCCAAAGAAGGGTGACCGCTCTGAACCCTCCAACTATCGTCCAATTGCTTTGATTTCTTTCCTTTCCAAAGTTTTTTAATCTAGCCTTAATAGGAAGATTCTTGAACACCTTCCTTCTCACAATCTTCTTTCATATCATCAGTATGGATTCCGGAAGGGACGCTCTACTGGCGATCTTCTTGCATATCTCTCTGACTTTTGATCATCCTCCTTTCGGAATTTCGGTGAAACTTTTGCTATTGCGCTGGACGTATCAAAAGCTTTTGATTGAGTTTGGCACACATCTTTAATTTCGAAACTGCTATCCTTCGGTTTCTATCCTTCTATCTGTTCCTCCATCTCTAATTTCCTTTCTGGCCGATCTATAGCTGCGGTTGTAGATGACCACTGTTCTCCTAAAGCTATTAACACTGGTGTTCCTCAGTGTTCTGTCCTGTCACCCACTCTTTTCCTTTTATTTATTAATAATCTTTTAATTCGCACTTCCTCTTCCATTCACTCCTATGCCGATGATTCCACTCTTCACTTCTCCACCCGCTTCCCAAATCGCCCCTCTCAACAGTCACACCGTGATTTGTGTAGTACGGCTATGGAGCACCTGACCTCTGATTGGGGAAGAGAAAACCTTGTGGATTTCAATGCCTCAAAAACTCGGTTCCTCCATCTGTCTACTCGTCACAATCTTCCACACGACTATCCCCTTACCTTCAACAACATACAACTCAATCCTTCCTCTTCTCTTAACATTCTTGGCGTTTCCTTTTCTCGTGATCTTTCCTGGAAAGATCACATATACTCTCTTTCTAAAACAAAACAGCTTCTAAGAGGTTAGGTGTGCTGTACCACCCCTGCAGTTTCTTCACCCCCACTCAGTTGCTGTCTCTGTACAGGGGTCTTGTTCACCCCTGCATGGAGTATGCTTCTCATGTGTCGGGTGGTTCAACCCACACAGCCGTACTTGACCGTGTGGAATCAAAGGCTTTTCGTCTCATCAATTCCCCGCCTCTTACTGATTGTCTTTAATATCTCTCTCTCTCTCTTCGCCGCAATGTTGCCTCACTCTCTCTTTACTATCTCTTTACTCTCTAACTGCATGCCTCCTCCTTTAAGGAGAGCACGCAGTACCAGACTTTCTACACTTTTTCATTCCTTTTCTGTCCAACTATCTAATGCAAGAGTTAATCGGCATTTTGTCTTTCTTCTACTCAACCGGTCAACTCTGGAACAATCTTCCTCAATTCATCTTTCCTCCTGTCTCTGACCTCCCATCTTTCAAATGCAGTGTGTCAAGGCATCTTGAAAACCTCGGACCTTGATTTTGGCTCCATCTTCTTCTATGTCCTTGGCCCCTCCTTCCTACATAAAAAAAAAAAAGCAAGGACTGGAAAAGTTGAATGGAGCGTTGGTAGTGAGAAGATTACCAATTAAATGGCTGGAGCCAAGCAAGATGATTTTAGAGAAAGGGAGAATACGTGTGGATAAAAAGTATTTTGCAGTGAGACATTCAAATTGAAATGAGAAACTAAATGAAAAGAAAAAGTTATTGCCATTAGGACTGTTAAGAAAGCATATGATGATGTAGAGTGCGTGACTGTGTGGCAAATGGTTAGCTTATATGATGTGAAAATTTGAAGGTAGTGTGAAGCTTTGTATATGGACTATTGTGAAAGAGGTAGGGGCGATGTAAGTTGTTGGTGTAGTATTAATTGTGGAGCACATCAGGGTTGTGACGTCACCACCCTTGTTTAACTTGTATATGTATATAATATGGCTGAAGTAGTGCAAGTGTTGAAAACAACAATGTTAGAGGAGCGAATTTGGCTTTGGAAGAGGATTAATGTTTTTAGTAATTTATGCTGAAGTGGTGCTGGTGGTGGTGGATAAATCAGGTTGACTTAAGGATGTGCGTTGAAGGGGGGATTGCTAAAACTAAATATTTATAAATAAAATTGAGTTTCTTCGAGTTGTGGGAAAAGTATTCTCCGGCATGGGAAAATAGAGGTTGTGTGTTTAAAAATTTAAAATGTTTGATTCATAAGCAGGTATAATAAATTTGAAATTGAAATCACGGTGGGTCAAGATAAGGAAGTAAAAACAAAACGGTAACACCAGGAAACTCATTACTCAACGATGTCGCTTGGTAAGCGACCAACTCACAACTTAAGAGAGAGCAGGCGGGAGCGAACCAGAGCCTCACCACTCAGAGTCCGCCACAGTAACCACTGCGCTACCGGTCGCCCATGATGAAGTTACCGCTATCATATAAAGTTCTTTGGCTGGAGAGAACATTCAAGTGCAGGCGCAACGAGAGATTTACATAAAGCTTTGTTAGTGTCAACACTGACCTTGAATGCGAAACGCTTGTCTGGCATGGTAGTGTCCTTTTAAAAATTAATGCAGTTCACTGATATGAGAATTGTAATTGGTGTAGCGGTTTGGCCAAATAAGAAGTGAGGATGGCTGGGAAAAGTGTCGAGGGATCTGAGAAGAGAGGAAAGTTGTATAAAGTTGTATAAAGTGGTATAAACACATGGAGAGAAAGATTAACGATAGTGTATCTGGAACTGTTATAAAGGTGGCAAAAGTAGTAGAGTAGCAGGGAAGCATTTTTGTTAAAGCGAGTGAATGGATTCCTTTGCTCGCGCCTGATTTATTGCCAAAAGGTATTGTTTCCATTATGGTAAAATTGGATGTGTGAGACTAAGATGACACGTCAATTCTGGTAATAATATAACCATTGTGCTCCATTTATAATCACTTTGGAGGTTGTGAATGGACGTTTACGATTTAATTTTGTTTACCATGGATCGAATGATCTGAAATTTTTAAACATTCGACATCGGATTTATGCCTTTCAGAACCCGATCTTTCTGTTCTTATTTCCTGATTCAGCCTTTTCGCCTTAGGTTGAAATAAGGCTTCATTTGAATATATAGTTCGGGGAAACGCATTAAAAAACTAGAAGAGCCAAGAAAAAGTCTCGTATCGAATGGTGTTTGGAGAAAACTTATTTGACTACTATTATGGGAAAATATTCATAGTAACAAGCGGAGAAGGCAGATGGGCCTTTAGTGACTTTCGTTGCTGTGAAACGGGTCGAGCCCATTTGTTCCTGAACATTGCCTTTCATTTGGGTATCCACAACGAACAGATTATTATTATTCTATGCAGTTTATCCATTGCCTTGACTGCTGTAAAGAATATTTGTTACGATACTTATTTTAATACAGTCTGCCTTACGCTGCTGCTCCTTTCGTTTCTTTTTCGCACTCGTTCATCGATTTAGAAAATTTGTATATATTTAAGTAGAGAACGAATACTTCAAAGACCACAAACCAGTTGCCTATACCTTAGAGCAGTGGTCCGCAACCTGGGGTCCGTGAATGAGTTTCAAGAGTCCGCAGAAGACAAGGGGTATATTCTAATTCACACAAAATTAGAATATACAAATTATTTTCGGTAAGGGTTCTAAAAAATAATCCATATTCTTCTATGGGTTCACAAGTGAGAAAAAGGTTGCGGACCGTTGCCTTAGAGCAGGGTTAACCCAACTTTTATCATGTGCGACCCCGAAAATCACGTTCACACAATTCACGACCCCAAATACTGGTCGAAGTTCGACAAACTCCCAAAAAGTTATATGTATATACATACACACGCACACAGGGTGTTCTAAAATTATTTAGTAAACTTTTGTCTGTCGGACGTTGTAAACAATGTGTTCAAGTTGAAGGAAGACACTGAACATCTAAAATAAACAATTATTGTTGCTGTATTTGAAATAAAAGCGTTAAATATCGCATAACACCACCCTGTATACTTCATAAGCACAGCGTTTATTATGCGCAGGAAGGGCCCGGATTTCAGCTGTTATGTGCAACTAATTCACGATTGATAAATGTCTTGTTGGACAGCGGACGCTTCTTCTCTACACGAGGAATTGTAGTAATAATTAATAATTGATTTGGCTGTCAGTATTTAAAATTACTGGCTCTGGATCTAGATTTTCAATTAGAATCCGATATTTTGGATTCGTTTTCCAGACCTGGGCTTCTGTTCCATCCCTGTTAATATATCATTGAAGATGATTTAAAAATTGAAATTTGACGTTTCAAGGTGAACTTTTCGTCCTTTCAGGATTAAACTCTCTTCAGGACAAAGAAAAACTTCAGTTTCATCAGGTGTCAATTTTCAGAAACGAAGTTCAGCAGTTCGTAAGAGTATTGCTCGGTTACATCTCCATGAGGTTAGTGAAGTCCATATCACACGACCATTTGTTGTATTTTTTCACCGCTGAACCGCTTAAAACCGATTGTAGCCGTTTAATATAATCGGCAACAATCGGGATTTGAAAAAATTGCAAAAGCTTGTTTCTGAATAACGATTAATACCTTTGGTACCTTTGGTTAGCTTCCGCCCGAATTGTTCATTCTGACGAAGGTCAAGCTTTTCACTCCACCTTAGACCTACAGTTTAACGTGGAATCCGAACCACGCCCCATCAGCAGCCCAGCGTTTTAACCACTAGGCCACCTAGGGTACCCATTTACCTACCAACCACTTTCTTTATTGTGTGGAAGGATGAACAGCTGGGTTTTTGCTGCGCGCCGGCTGCCGTCGGGTCTCGAACCCGGGGCCGATGGATTCATAGTCAGCGACGCTAACCACTACACCACCGAGGCGCATTAAATTTTCATTAAATTTTCAAACCCCGATTGCTGCCGATTAATTTTAATCAGTGATTCAGCAGCGAAAAACGGCGACAAACGCCGTATGAAGCCTGTAAAAAAAAAATAATGAAAAGGATTGGTTGGATTTTTGCCCAATTCTGAGTAATGATTTTAATAGCATAAGACTGGATTAGGTCACACGCAAATTCCTGAAGGTAAATCAGAGTAAAAGATGGTATTAATTTATTGAGAAGGATATTTGTTCCCGCCTCTTCGTAAACGGACATTGGGCGCAATACAAAGTTAAGATCTTTGACTATATAATCCTATTTTTTTATTCGTTAGGCAATTGAGGACAGTTGGTCGACGTTGCAGGAGGACATCCGCGAAAAGGTGTCTACATTGGATGATTTGTACGACTGTCACTGGCGATTCATTAATGACGTAAGGGAAAAGTAAGTTCATGGCCGTATTCTTACTTTCCTTAAACATTTTATAACGTATGAAACAGTAATCCTTCTCTTACATATTATGCAAAAATTTCCTCGCGATAACGCTTCAGTAAGAACGTTGCACCTTATGCCGACGATGTTGGTTATGAAAACAAAACTTTTTTAATAAGAGCGTAAATGAAGGACTTTGTAGATATTAGTTGTAAAGCAGTAGTCACCATGGTTACCATAATTACTCGAATTTTTGTCTCAGGTGTTTCCTTACCTCGAACACGGGTCCCGTTCAGAGCTTGATTCAAGAATTGTTCGCGGAGGTGATCCTCTTCCAGAACTTGTTGAAGAACTACCTGTGGCGCTTTAATTCTTCGACGGTCCAGTTGGAAAATACAGGATTTGACGCTATCGAGACGCTCATGAAAAGATTCAGAAAATCTCTCACGCACTAAACAAAAGTAATGAATCAGAACTTATTTAAAGTCATTCGCAAGCCAACATCGTTGGCTCAATTATTAATTCATTTAGCTATACAGGGTGGTCCAAGGGAAAGTAGCTCCATTATTTCTTTTAACAAAACTCAATTGGGCTACTCTAACTTGGGCCACCCCGTATTACAGAAAGTTAGAAACTAATAATTTTAATGTCTCTTACATGGCATAATTATAAATTGACTAATACTTTATATTATACTTTAGGCTTAACTGTGAAGAAGTAACTGTACGGGTATTGGTTAGTATATTTAAAAGTTCAGTCTTAGCATGAGTTTCGTAGCGATTCAGATTGGAGTTCTTAGTGCACCTATCGTGCTTTCTTAGGCCCTTTGATCCTCTGGTCTGTAAAGCATGATTGGAAGCAATGCTTTAAAATTCTGCATCATCCGTTCATTAAGAAACTCCCTTGGCCTTGGATTTTTTTTTTTTCCAGATCAAAACCCTTTTTGACAGTTTCCCCAAATGCTCTTTACTTTCATTCTACAGTATGAATTAGTGGAATTATAGTTAACATTTTTGTCCATTGTAAAATGTCAGAAGAGGCAAGTAGTGTGCAGGATTATATATACAGGGCGTCCAAAAAAAATGTATACACACTTTAACAGCTGATAGCTCAATTGATGTTTCTTTCTTTCCAAGTTAAACCCATTAGAATTAATAATGACAGTCAGACTAAGCTTTGAACAAAGGAAATTCATTCTAAAATGCTACTGGAAGTGTGAAAACGCAGTTGAAGTGCAAAGACAGTTTAGGAGGGAGTTTCAAACAGATCCACCAACGCGACTTACCATCACTCGAATTAGAGATAAGTTTGAAGCCGATGGAACTGTTCAGAATGTCCACAAGAAGCGTTCCGGAAGACCACGGACATCGACAAGCCCCACAAAGCAAGAAAGAGTACTGGAAACGTATCACCAAAGTCCAAGAAAATCTGTGCGGCAAGCGAGTCGTGAGGTAGGAATTTCAGAATCGTCTGTCCAACGCATTTTGAAGCGCTGTCAATGGAAAAGTTACATTCCAAGATTAGTCCATGCTATTAATGAAGATGATCCGGACCGAAGAGTGGAGTATTGCGAGTGGTACTTGGCACGATGTGGATGTGGATTGGACGAAGGGGTTTCGTAGATACCCTCCGCGTTCACCAGACCTCACACCACTAGACTTTTTTTATGGGGATACTTAAAAGACAAAGTCTACGCTATAAAACCTGCAACAGTCGCTGAATTGAGAGCAGCCATTGAACGAGAATGCACACAAATACCAAACGAAATGTTTCGTGATGTTTGCGATTCCATTGCTTCGCGTTATCAGCAGTGCCTGGACCAGAACGGACGTCAGTTTGAAAACAGGCGTTGACAAAAACAATTAAATGTCTGTAGATTCTATTACATTTTGAAAATGAAATGTATTTTAATAAACACTGCCTTTATAATTATTTAAAGTGTATACATTTTTTTGGGACGCCCTGTATATACAGGGTGTACATAAAGTCAGGATCTATTTTTGTGAAATAATTGTTTTTTTCTATTTTTCTTTTCAGAAGCCCTTAGAATGAATACAGAAGAGCGTGTGGCAATAGTAATTTGGCGAATCGAGGGAAAGAAATACAATGACATCAGAGAGAAGTTAGAAGGAGATTTCATAAGCCGGGGCCAATAGACAAGACAATACGAAAATTGTGAACAAATTTAAACGAACGGGATCTGTAAATGATGAAGCAAGATCAGGACGACCGTGTATGTCAGATCTTACCGTGAATGCAGTACGCGGAATTATCACTGAGGAGCCACGTACGTCTGTTCGTGCTGCATCACACAGACTCGGCCTCCCGACGTCATCTGTGCACAAAATTCTGAAAGTTAATTTGCAGAAGAAAAGCTATCATTCGCAGGTTTTACATGATTTACATGAGGAAGATTTCCCTCGACGAAGTGCTGTGTGTGCTGATCTCGTAGAACAAATCTGGAGTGATAATTTAATGGACAACATTCTCTTTAGTGATGAAGCCACTTTCCATACGTGTGGAAAAGTAAATCGCCATAACTGTCGAATTTGGGCAGATGAAAGACCGAATGATTTCGTCCAAAATTGGGAAAGAGACTTCCCTAAAGTTAATGTCTGGATGGGTTTAACAAAATCTAAGGTTTATGGTCCTTTTTTCTTTGCTGAAGCTACAGTTACGGGGCTTATTTATCTGGACATGTTGCAGCAATTCTTTGAACCTCAGCTGATTGGGGATAGGATTGTTAGTACCGTCGTCTATCAACATGATGGTGCTCCTTGTCACTATGCCAAAATTGTTCAGGATTATCTAAATGGACGTTTTCCAAATCGCTGGATCGGACGCGGAAGCAACAGACCTTGTGTTGCGAGATGACCAGATTTAACCCCTTTAGATTTCTTTGCATGGGGCTTTATCGAGTCGCACGTCTATCAGACGAAGATTACGAGTCTTGAAAACTTACGTACACGTATACGAACTGCTGCAGATAACATAACCCCGCAAATGCTCCAGAATGTGTTTAGAGATGCGGAACGATTTGAGCTGTGCAGGGATACTGATGGGCGTCACGTCGAATCCTACTCTTAATTATTTAATAAATGTTACCACTTTATCATTTTATGATTGAATTCCATATAATTTCCAAGTGCTTCACAAAAATAGATCCTGACTTTATGTACACCCTGTATATATATTTTTTTTTTATTACACTAATGTTATTTGTATCTTTCGTATTTCCAATCATTCCCCCTTCCGCATTTTTTCACTTCTTTCAGAAGGTTTTCCATTGTGTAGATCTCATTCGTCGTGTTCACTAAATCTTCGTATGTTGTTTTAACTACCCCGTTGCATTTCCTCTTAATCACAAAATAAAACATAGTCATCCTATCGCTGTTAATTAATTATTCAAATGTCATCTAATTGAAGGCATGAACAACTTCATTTCTTAATCTTGCGTTTGGTTGCAGCGCTACAGAAACTGCTGCGATGTACACAGTCGAGTCACATAGAACACTTGGTCGCGCAGATCAACTTCAACGACAGTTTTCAGCAAGGAACGTAGATGTATCTGTTTGAGAATCCGCTATCCATTATTGATCTCAGCTAGTATTCCATTTTATCTCTAAAAGAGTTATATGTAAAGTTTTGTTTATAAAAAATTTATTTCTTAGATATGTTAATTACCATTACTTTAATTTTATTAATAAATTTTATTTTTAAAAAATAAAATATAGTGACAGCTTTACTTACTGTATTTATTCATACATACATTATAAAAAAATCGTGTCCCAACAAAATTGGGGTAAGAAGACAGAAGCAGCCGCCCACAGGCAATCTGACGCTAGTGTTGCTTTTTCGTGGAGACAAACTAAAGGATGGGTCCCCAACCCAACCCTTCTTCATTCTTCGCCTGTATCGCAAGAAATTCGGAGGTAGCTGCACCTTACTCCTAATATTATTATTAATAATAATATTATTATTTATTATTATTAGTAACTATTATATTTTTAGCCAAAAACCAAAACTTAAACCTCAACTGGCAGAATTGAGCGTCCACTTTTCAAGGCACATAACATGTCCGTTTCAAGATGTTTTTTATGATACACACAGACCGTGTATCATAAAAAACTCAGGGTACCATTCTGAGTTCATTCCCATCTTGAAACGGACATGTTATGTGCCTTGAAAAGTGGACGCTCAATTCTGCCAGTTGAGGTTTAAGTTTTGGTTTTTGGCTAAAAATATAATAGTTACCCCTTTTTCTTTGTTGTATTCAATCTGACGTGAAGGCAGCGAGTCTTTTGCTTATATTGAGGTTCTAAATGTAGCAGGGCTAGGCTGCTTTAACCCTAGATCCATGTCCCAAAGCTGGATCCTGTCTGCTTTGCAGATAGCTGGTGAGGGAAGCTATATTTATGGGACCTCTCTGCGAGGGACCCGTTGCCCACGTCGGGCTTGCATCATGAAAAAGAAAAACTATGGTATTTGTCATTTACCATTACTTATTCGGACTATAGTGGATTTAATTATCCCAGAAGAGTTCCTTGTTCCATGCACGGTCTGTGTGTATCATAAAAAACTCAGGGTACCATTCTGAGTTCATTCACACACACACACACACACACACACCACACACACACACACACACACACACATATATATTATATATATTATATATATATACACTCTTCAGACGCATCACATAGATTCATTGTTTTAGTGAAATTGTCAGTCTTAGATACAGAGAAAGAAATCCATCACGTATAAACCAAAGGGACTTCGACAGCGTTTACAAATTCGTTTTAAAGCTGTTGCTCTTCCTTTGCTGTTTATGGTTTGTGACAGAATTTGGAAACTTTTTTTTTTAAAGGCGCGAAGCATTACCAAATGTTCATTTTAGTTTATTTATTTATTACCAAGGACTAGAACAGTATATTCAGTTTAAGTAAAGTAAAAAATATGCGTTTAAAGTTTGAAGTATAAAAATAATAGTTATTCCCATCGTATTAAGTACAACATTATTCACGATAACAGGTAATATCTGTAACCCTTATATTTCCACACGGATGTGGGTGACGTAGATTCCAATGGTCACTCGAGTCCGAGCGATAATACGTGACCAAAAAGCTCCAACCAACAACACACAGCAGCTCGGGTGTTTTTAAAAACTAAATTATATCGCACTTTTAGTTTTAGGGAAATTTATTTCTTTATATTTATATTTAATGTTAAATTTACAACAACGGTGTTTAGTAGTATGTTGTTCTGGAGTGACATAAAATAACTTGCATGTATTACGCCTTGTTAGTGAAATTGAAATTAGTGGAATATAACTGAAATTTCCTCCAATAGATGGCGTCACTCATTCAACGATACAAACTATTTTTAACGAGCTTTATTTTGTTAATTAAGTAAACAAAGAACTTTATCAATGCAGACATTTTAAACTTTGCTTGTAGGAAATGTCAGTCTAACAAAACCTTGTCTTATATTAACAGAGAACATTGTAGGAGAATTCACAAAGATTGCTTTGTCAGCTGATATATAACCATGCCACCCTCGTTAAAGATATTAATTCATTTGTCAAATTAACTGTTTTCCGAGTGTAGCATCGCTGGCTACAAATCCACTGGCCCTGAGTCTGGGTGCAACCGGCGTACCAGCTTTTCTTGGACTAAAGTTATTACACAGCTTTACCTACTGAGAAAGGTACCGGGAAACTGCCCATTATTTATTTCCACGTACTTAACAAACCTGCAGAAAAGCATATTAATGTTTACATTTTACATACGCATTTATAACGCACAGTTCATATACTCTTATACTGTATAATAAAGTCTTCATAAACATTCGTTAAAAAATATATATAAATATATATATACACACACACTATAACCTTTGGTTAGCTTCCGCCCGAATTGTTCATTCTGACGAAGGTCAAGCTTTTCACTCCACCTTAGACCTACAGTTTAACGTGGAATCCGAACCACGCCCCACCAGCAGCCCAGCGTCTTAACCAATAGGCCACCCAGGGTACCCATTTATCTACCAACCACTTTATTTATTGTGTGGAAGGATGAACAGCTGGGTTTTGCTGCGCGCCGGCTGCCGTCACCGGGTTTGAACCCGGGCCGATGAATTTGTAGTCAGCGATGCTAACCACTACACCACCGAGGTG